>CANDYM010000003.1:274459-525280 GCA_947397865.1 Polietes domitor
AAAATCAGCAAAATCAATCAAGTATAGTGACTCAAATTAGTCAAGGTTCAGGACAGTCAAGTACATCTAGAAATCAGAGTAGTCCACTGGAAATCACAATACTCTTTGCCCTGTTCAAACACATCACATTTCAGTTGCAATAAGAGTTATGTTAGCCAAGGAATGGATTCATCTTGTTCAACTTACGGGGTTAGAGTGCTGGTAGATCCGTGTTCAGATGAAAGTTTTATATCTGAAAATTTTAAAAAATGTTAAAGTTTTTTTTTTCACTGAACCAACTCTCAGGGGATGTCCCCTATAAATGCTGTGCGTTGCGTTGGCGGAAGGAAGATCAGGTATTGGAAGGAGGAAAGAGGGAGTAGTGTCTGTTGACATCTGTTTTGAGTCTATGAATGTCGTAATTGGGGGGAAAAATATTTGCCGGAAGTCGATTCCACATACGGATAGTACGGGCGAAGAACAAATTTATTCTGTAATGTGTAGTGAGGCCGGTTGTCCAATCGACAACAAATTCCTGGAGAGTCGCGTATCTCTACCGAACGTTCTCACGGGCGGTATAAGATCACGAATTTCTGAAGAACAAACACCATGAAAGTATCGATAGAACAATGACACACAACCAACATTACGACGGTGTTCAAGGGAGACAATAGAATTGGATATCCTACCGTCACCTATCAACACAGTCGTCCTCCTCTGGACACCGTCAAGTAGCTCCAGTGATGAAGCTGGAGCACCGGACCATATGTGGGAGTTATATTCCATCTTTGGTCTGATGTAGGTAGTGTAGATATTGAGCAGATCAGAGGGTGTGAAATATTTCTTACAACGTTTTAAAAATTCTAAACATTTAAATGCTTCTTTCGACACATCAAATACATGTTTTGTCCAACGAACATCACGTTGTATTATCATGCCAAGAACATCGAGAGCATCTGATTGCTCAATATCTACACCGTTCATTTAAATCGACGACACCGTTGGATCAGTGAATCGCTTGTGAGACAACAAGAGCACTGGGTCTTACGTGCATTAAAATATACTCTTAAAGCTGACGGTGACGGGAGACATTCCTACTCATTCACTTTGCCTTACTAGAAATATGAATTTACCCAAGTTGGATTATGCGGATCCAGAAAAGTAGTCGATTTGACATGCTTTTATTATTATTATTTACTATTTTTCGTAGTGGAGTCCAGCATGGTATCTTTTATTCCCTCTTGGCTCAGGAGACTGTTTTTGGCTGGATAAAAATTCACAACGTGTTTCTAGCGTTTCGCATCTGACAAAAGTTTCGATTGACGAACAGCTAGAAAAATTCTGGATGATAGAAGAGGTTTCTCGTAAGGCGATTCTATCAGAAGACGACAGAAGGTGTGAAGAAGTATATTGTTCTCAACCCTAATCGTCATATAGCTTTATGTCAGTTTTTGAGAAATGAGAGGTCTTGATTACGAAAACATGAGTTAAAAAGTAAATATGATGAAGTCATAAGGGAGTATTCAACGTTGGACCACTAGCTATAATCCCGCAAATCTAGCAACCCGGGGCTGATCCCTTCGGTACTAAAATATAATGACCTGTGGTGGTACGGACCAGAATGGCTCAATACATCGTGGCCCACAACATCGAAATCTTTTGAAACTTCAGGAAAAGCCCGAAGAGTTCAAGTTCCCGCAAATCTAGCAACCCGGGGGCTGATCCCTTCGGTACTAAAATATAATGACCTGTGGTGCCACGGACCAGAATGACTCAGATATGAAAAGACATCGTGGCCCACAACATCGAAATCATTTGAAACTTCAGAAGAAGCCAGAAGAGTTCAAGAACACGTTGCTGGATCTGATTAAGAGAGTGACATTCTGGATCGATTCTCATCGTTTCTGCGTGCTATTCATGTTCTAGCTTATGTATTCAGATTGGTTCAAAATACCTTGGCTGTTGGACGAAACGGCATGGCTAAAACCTCTCACGGCTGAAGAGTTATCATTTGTAAGGAATCGTCTTGTTGCCAAAACTCCGTCGTTTTCCTAATGAGCACCATTGCCTCTTTCAAAAAAAAAAAACAATCTTAGCTCCACCAGTCCGCTCCTTACTCTTACACCATTTCTAGACAAAACTGGTGTTATTCGGCCCAACGGACTCTTAGGTTCCACCAATAGTCTCTGCTATAATGAGCGCCACCTGATAATATTAGCATACAGTGGTAGGATATCTATGCTCTGTGTCGACTTTATTCATAAACTAGTCCTACACGGTGGCCCAAGGTTAGTACTCAATACCATTCGTTTGGAATGTTGGCTTCTAAAGGCAAACAATACGTGGAATATCACATCAGAAACTGTAAAGAATGCGTGCTCTAAAAGAAAAAATGTCATAGTCAAATAATGTCAGTCCTTTCCAAAGAAATAACTAGTTTAAGTCGGCCTTTCACGAACACAGGAGTACCGGGTACTTTTGAAATAAAAAGCTTCACAGGACGGTATTGCCGAATCACGAAAGGCTATGCGTGTCTTTTTGTATGTTTTTCGTCCTAGGCTATCCATCTCAAAGTTGTGAGTGATCTATCTACTTCTGCCTTTTTAGCTGCCTTGGGCCGTTTCGTGGCTCGCCGTGGTTGTCCAAATATTCTGACAACGGTCGTAACTTCGTCGGTGCTGCGCGACAAATCGACTCAAACTTATCGACGCACGTGAGAGAACTCCGAGATATAGTGGTCTCTAAATACGGTCACCAGCAATAAGAGCAACAAGTGGCAAGTTCCTCATACCGACATACAAATGAATGACTCAGTTGCAATAAAGCACGAACCTGTTTTCCCGACCGAATGGCTCTTAGGGCGAGTTGTGAAGGTCTTCCGTGGCTCAGGCCATCGTGTTCGAGTCACAGAGCTTCAGACTCCAAGCGGTTTAATTACCAGACCTATCCATAAAATGGTTCTTCTACCTCGAAAGACATCGTGGTCCACTACATCGAAATCTTTTGAAACTTCAGAAGAAGCCAGAAGAGTTCAAGTACACGTTGCTGGATCAGATTAAGAGAGTGACATTCTGGATCGATTCTCATCGTTTCTGCGTGCTATTCATGTTCTGGCTTATCTATTCAGATTGGTTCAAAATACTTTGGACGAAACGGCATGGCTAAGACCTCTCACGGCTGAAGAGTTATCATTTGTAAGGAATCGTCTTGTTGCCAAAACTCCGTCATTTTCCTAATGAGCACCATTGTCTCTCTCAAAAAAAAGAAGAATCTTAGCTACACCAGTCCGCTCCTTACTCTTACACCATTTCTAGAGAAAAATGGTGTTATTCGCGCCAACGGACTCTTAGGTTCCACCACTAGTCTCTCCTATAATGAGCGCCACCTGATAATCTTGGCATACAGTAGTAGGATATCTATGCTCTGTGTCGACTTTATTCATAAACTAGTCCTACACGGTGGCCCAAGGTTAGTACTCAATACCATTCGTTTGGAATGTTGGCTTCTAAAGGCAAAAAATACGTGAACTATCTCATCAGAAGCTGTAAAGAATGCGTTCTCTAAAATGTCATAAACAAATAATGTCAGTCCTTTCCAAAGAAATAACTAGTTTAAATCGCCCCTTTAATGAAGACAGGAGTACGGGTACTTTTGAAATAAAAAGCTTCACAGGACGGTATTGCCGGATCACGAAAGGCTATGCGTGTCTATTTGTATGTTTCTCGACCAAGGCTATCCATCTCAAAGCTGTGAGTGATCTATCTACTTCTGCCTTTTTAGCTGTCTTGGGCCGTTTCGTGGCTCGCCGTGGTTGTCCAAATAGAATTTATTCTGACAACGGTCGTAACTTCGTCGGTGCAGCGCGACAAATCGACTCAAACTTATCGACGCACGTGAGAGAAGTCCGAGATATAGTGGTCTCTAAATACGGTCACCAGCAATAAAAGCAACAAGTGGCAAGTTCCTCATGCCGACATACAAATGAATGACTTAGTTGCAATAAAGCACGAAAATGTTTTCCCGACCGAATGGCTCTTAGGGCGAGTTGTGAAGGTCTTATGTATCCCAATATCAATTAGATACCCAATATCAATTATATCATATTGAAAAACAAGTAAGGATAGGCTAAAGTCGGGCGGGCCGACTATATGATACACTCCACTTTCAATCCGAATACAATTCAATTCGGTAGAAAATTGAGAACGGGAAGAATTTTTGTATATTTCCTAATCATAGGCTGATATGACCTGACCCAATTTGTCAAATCGAGAAGAATATTTGTATTGGTGCTATATCCAAGCATCGAATGTGACCCACTTACATAAAATGTTGATCTAGTTCAAGTATAACGTGTTATGCTCAATTTGAAGACATTTTCTGAAAATAAGTGGTTTCTTGGTCGGAAAAAATCAATCCGGGAGCGAAATTTGTATGGGAGCTATATAAATATCTGAACCAATCTGACCTATTTTCACCACAGGTGTTTCTAGTTTAAATGTAAGATGTTTTGGCAAACTTGAAAACAATTTGATAAAATATTTTGTTTCTAGCGCGGAAAAAGTCAAATTGGGAGCGAAATTTGTATGGGAGCTATATATAAATCTGAACCGATCTGACCCATTTTCACCATGGGTGTTTCTAGTAGAAACATAAGATATTTTGCCAAATATGAAGAAGATCTGTTAAAATATGTGGTTTCTAGTGCAGAAAAAGTCAAATCAGGAGCGAAATTTGAATGGGAGCTATATATAAATCTGAACCGATCTGACGTAATTTCACCACAGGTGTTCTTAATTTTAATATAAGATGTTTTGCCAAATCTGAAGACGATCTGATACAATATGTGGTTTATAGAGCGGAAAAAGTCAAATTGGGAGCGAAATTTGTATGGGAGCTATATATAAATCTGAACCAATCTGCACATTTTTCGCAATGGGTGTTTCCAGTTGAAATATAAGTTATTTTGCTAGATTTGAAGAAAATCTGTTAAAATATGTGGTTTATAGAGTGGAAAAAGTCACATCGGGAGTGAAATTTGTGTGGGAGCTATATATAAATCTGAACCGATCTGACCCATTTTCACCACGGGTCTTCCTAGTGGAAGTATAAGATATTTTAGCAAATTTGAAGAAGATCCGGTAAAATGTGTGATGTCTGGAGCAGAAAAAGTCAAATCGGGAGCGAAATTTTAATGGGAGCTATATATAAATCTGAACCGATATGACCTATTTTCACCATATTTAAATATTTTTCCTATTTTCCTAGTTTAAATATAAGTTTTTTTGCCAAATCTGAAGACAATCTGATAAAATATGTGGTTTCCAAAGCGGAAAAAGTCAAAACGGGACCGAAATTTGTATGGGAGCTATATATAAATCTGAACCGATCTAACACATTTTTACCACAGGTGTTTCTAGTTTAAATATAAGATGTTGTGCCAATTTAGAACCAAATCTGTTAAAATATTTGGTATCTAGAGTGAAAAGAGTCAAATCGGGATTGAAATTCGTATGGGGGCTTTATCTAAATCTGAACCGATTTTCTTCAAATTAAATAGCGTTCGTCCTTATCCCGAAAAACTTCGTTGCGCAAAGTTTCATTTCGTTCTATCTACAATTGCGACCTGTATCGATTCAAAAAGTGATTCTAAGTCGATCGGTATAATTACACTACTCAACAAAATGAAAAAAATTTCATGTACTCCGGATGCGATAATTTTTTCAGTGTAGATAACCTTGACATGAGCTCGAAAAACGCAATAAAAAATTTTTTTTTCGTTTGGTTTTTGTTTTATTTTTTTTTTTTTTTAATTTTAAAAATTTTTTTTGGTTAATTGTTTCGTCCGGCATAACTCGGGAACCACTAGCCCGATTTAATTGAATTAAATTTTAAAAAATTTAAAATTACAATTCCCTTAATCTGTTCATATATTGTTTTCCTATACAAGCAACAGTTTCCAAGTTAAAAATGAATATATAAAGGAAAAAACTTATTTTTTGCCTAAAGATTAATTTTTTTTTTTTTAAATCCATAAAAAATCCAAAATGAAAAAAAATGTCAAATCTTATTACTTTTACGTAAAGTCACATAACCTATGAGCAAAATGAGACAAAGATCATGAAAATCGATGCACGCGTTTCGCTTTTATTCGCAATTGAGTAAAGGTATGAATTTCAAAAATTTGCTCGACATATGCACAACTTTGTCTATGGTAAGGTTTTTTCTTTTTTTTTGATTCTCAGAATTAACAAAACGGAATAAACAAAGGGTTATTTAATTTTTATGATTGCGTAAGCAAAGTAATAAACGCTAATAAATGTGCGTGAACAATTAAAAGGAAAAAAGGAAAGGGGACTTTTTTAATTATTTGGGTTTTCCGTTGGCTACCTGTATGATTTTTTTACAGAAATGCAACCCACATTTAAGGGTGGTCATTATTCGGAAAATTTAAGACTCACACATGGTGAAACAGGTATGTAGCCACCGTAAAAAAATATACACCCATTTATAAGTACCTGTCAGTAAAATACTAAACAATACACAGTATAAATAGGTCTTCATTGATCGATTTTACTCATTCAACAAGTGTCGACGAACGCGATAGTTAAAATGAGCAAACGTTCGCGAGGATTTGAATGCAATACCAATCCAAGTAATTTTTGTTACATGTGCGGAGAATACGTTTCTGAAAAAAACAAGCGTTGTTTTTCACCTAAATTGAGAGATTCATTTGAAGAGAGCTTCAATTTAAAGGTCTCAAACATAGATGAGCGGTGGACACCAAGTGCTCTATGTCCAAGGTGCTACGTACAGCTAGCTGACTCAAGGTAAGTGTAGATTACGAAATTCAAGAACATATATAACTTATTATTGAAATTCTTTCAGACGACAGCCGGAAATCATCATGCCAATGCTTTGGAGAGCTCCGCTTTGCCATGTAACAGATTGCTACTTCTGTCTTAGCAAAAAAACAGGCGTGGGAAAAAATATACGATGGACTTACGCTGCTTTTTCAACAGTGAAATTTCCAGTGCCATCTTGAAACGGACGGTTGCGGGTCCACTGGTTCTTCGGAAAATGGCACTGAAAAATTCACTGTTGAAACAGCAGCGTAAGTCCATCGTATATTTTTTCCCACGCCTGTTTTTTTGCTAAGACAGAAGTAGCAATCTGTTACATGGCAAAGCGGAGCTCTCCAAAGCATTGGCATGATGATTCTCGGCTGTCGTCTGAAAGAATTTGTGTGTATATTTTTTTACGGTGGCTACATACCTGTTTCACCATGTGTGAGTCTTAAATTTTCCGAATAATGACCACCCTTAAATGTGGGTTGCATTTCTGTAAAAAAATCATACAGGTAGCCAACGGAAAACCCAAATAATTAAAAAAGTCCCCTTTCCTTTTTTCCTTTTAATTGTTCACGCACATTTATTAGCGTTTATTACTTTGCTTACGCAATCATAAAAATTAAATAACCCTTTGTTTATTCCGTTTTGTTAATTCTGAGAATCAAAAAAAAAAAGAAAAAACCTTACCATAGACAAAGTTGTGCATATGTCGAGCAAATTTTTGAAATTCATACCTTTACTCAATTGCGAATAAAAGCGAAACGCGTGCATCGATTTTCATGATCTTTGTCTCATTTTGCTCATAGGTTATGTGACTTTACGTAAAAGTAATAAGATTTGACATTTTTTTTCATTTTGGATTTAAAAAAAAAAAATTTAAATCTTTAGGCAAAAAATAAGTTTTTTCCTTTATATATTCATTTTTAACTTGGAAACTGTTGCTTGTATAGGAAAACAATATATGAACAGATTAAGGGAATTGTAATTTTAATTTTTTTAAAATTCAATTCAATTAAATCGGGCTAGTGGTTCCCGAGTTATGCCGGACGAAACAAATTAACCAAAAACAAATTTTTAAAATTAAAAAAAAAAAAAAAAATAAAACAAAAACCAAACGAAAAAAAATTTTTTATTGCGTTTTTCGAGCTCATGTCAAGGTTATCTACACAGAAAAAATTATCGCATCCCGAGTACATTTTGACTGTTGACTAGTGTTACCAATGGGTCTATCACCATTCCTTTTGGGTGTTACAAACAAATGCAAAAAAGACATAATACTCTCGTGGAGTGTATAAATATGCTTAAATACTCTAATATTAACGTTTTTGTTATCACAGCTTGTTATCCCAACTTAAAGAAAACCAGCCCTATTTTTTTATTTATTACCTTGAAATATTTTTAATCCATATGTTTGGGATTTTTCCCCAAACTGCACCTGGAATGAAACCTACACTGCAATCCCTACCTAAGTTTTAGTCTCCAAAAGAGTTGAACGAACTCTTTTGGTATTCCCTTTTATTTTCTATTTGTTTACGCAAAAACATCAAATCAGGCCTAACTGTCTTTTCTTATGTACGTATGTACAAGCATAATATGCATATGCACATGCATACATACATACACACGTATGCAAGCAAAGACAGCAGTCCATCGCTGCTTCGATGATTTTGTCATAACAACAGATTCATTCGTTTTCTAACAGCTGCATAAAACAGCCAAATTAACTCCTGTAAAAAAAACTAAACGGTGTTGTGAAACAGAAATAAAATTTTATTGTAATTAAAAAGAGTCTGATCTTGAGGATCAGAACAAATAAATTAATTAAAAACTTAACGAAATAAAGTGTTTTGTTATAAGTTCTGATCATGAGGATCAGAACCAAATAAAAACTACAAAATTCTCCTACATTTAAATGGTGCCGAAACCCGGGAACAGTCCGTAAGCTGACGTAACCCCCCTCTACTGTACAATAAAATACTGCCGTCTGGTCTTCGAGATTATCTACGTACTTTCTGTACAATTTATTCCTGACGAATTACGTGCTAAATTCAAAGGAACATGACTTCAACTGATGCAGCAATTGAAGAACAGAGGAGAATCTTCAAACACATCGAGCGTGTTTCTATAACTTTCTCCGCGAAATCCAAAGATGCGTTATCGAAAGGCTATGTCCAAACTATTCTGGAAGACTTGGAACGTAGGTTTGGAATATTTAACGATGGACACGAACAAATCTTGGAGATGGTTCGAGAAAGTTCTATTAGTGAAACAGACGTGCCCTACTTGAACGATGATACCTATTACCAATGCTACGATTCGTATATTTCTTTGAAAACCAAAATTCTTGATTTAATGTATGAATTTGATTCTCCACAGAGTCCAACTGTCCATGCAAGCACCTTCGCAGCCTCAAGCCGTAACGAATCTTTCTGTGCTGGAGCTAGACTTCCCAAAATAGATTTGCCAACCTTTTCAGGGGATTATCTCGACTGGATTTCATATCGTGATATGTTCAAATCGCTTGTTCATCAAAATCATTCCCTTACAAAGGTACAAAAATATTTTTATCTCAAAAGTTCGTGTACTGGTACGCCTCTCAGCATGGTCAACGAATACCCAGCCTCAGAATCGAGCTACGATTTGGCATCGAATGCTCTAGAGAGGAGATTCCATAACGAAAGAAAGCTTGTTGAGCAAATATTGAAACGATTATTTTCCATACCTTCCTCCGACGGAACCTTTAAAAATGTGAAAGTGCTACTAGATTCCACCAGAACTTGTCTATCACAATTAAAATCGCTGAAAATCGATATAGCTACGTGGGACTCAATTTTGATTTACATAATCTCACAGAAGCTCGATATGCAGACCCGCAAAGAATGGGAACAATCACTTAAAGCTAGTACGTCTATTCCACCCATGTCTGATATGCTAATCTTCCTAGAAACAACCTTTCGTACCCTCGAGTCAATAGAAGAAGAAGCTATTCCAACACCTAATGTCTACGGTAGGGAAACTCGTAAAAAACCCACAAAAATGGTACGAGCCCACACGCTTCAACGGTAAATGATGACAACTGCCCTTGCTGCCACAAACGTCATCCACTTTACAAATGCTTCCGATTTACAACTCTGGCTTCAACGGAGAAGAAGAATTTCGTAAATCAGCTCGTCTCTGCAGAAACTGCCTCAATCCTGGCCATATGCAACCATCTTGTCGAATGAGTACTAAATGTCACATTTGTGGTCAACCTCATCACACCATTTTACATAATGAGTTCTTCAAGAGTAATTCACCATCTACCGAATTTAACAATTCTGGTGGAAACCAAACTTTCCAGCCACCTGCTACTACATCCACACCTGCCTCTGCTACTGTAAGTACAAATGTGTCTAACCTCAGTGCAAAAAATCTAAACCCTGCTTTGTTGCCCACGGTGAAAGTCGTCATCAAGACACCAAATCGAATATTTACCGTAAAAGCTCTTGTAGATCAAGGATCTCAACTGTCGTTCATTTCTGAAGAGCTTTCACAACTGCTACCTATTCCTAAATACAAAGCACGAGTTGATGTTTCGGGTATGGGAGGTAATCGAGCCATCACCGTCAAAAAATCTACTCGATTCACCATTTGTTCGAAGTACAAACAAGATTTTACTTTGCCGATCACAGCCCTTGTTGTACCTAGCGTCACGTCATACGTCCCTACAAAAATGGTGCCTAACAACATTCCAGATCTCTCAGATTTCTTTCTTGCAGATCTAGACTTCCTTTCTCCAGAAAATATTGATCTTCTTCTTGGAAATGATGTCTACGGCGACCTACTCCTACCTGGAATGAAAAAGTTCGAAAACAGTTTCTTATTACAAGAAACTAATTTGGGTTGGATGATATCAGGGTCTTCAAGGTCACAGATGGAAACAACAAGCATTTCTGCAAATTTGTGCTCTCTAGATGATCAGCTCCGTATGTTTTGGGAACAAGAGGAATTATTCGATGCGAAGCCCTTATCAAATGAAGAGGAACTCTGCGAAAAATTGTTTGAGGACACACATTCTCGTGATGAAAGCGGACGATACACCGTACATTTGCCTTTCAAAAGAATTTTTCAAGGTCAAGAGCTGCCGATATTTTCCCACACGGACTACAATGCATTAAAAAGATTGAAACAATTAGAATCTTCGTTCACGCAGAAACTACAATTTGCCAAAGAATACAAAAAGTTTATGGCGGAATACGAATCCCTACAGCTTATGGTTAAACTTGGTGAGTACCCTCATGCAATACCTAAAAATGCTTATTTCTTTCCTCATCATGGTGTGATCAGAGAGAGTAGCACAACAACAAAACTACGCGTTGTTTTTGATGGTGGACACCATAAACCCCCACAAACATCTATCAATGAAGAATTGTCAGCAGGCCCTGCATTACAAAATGATTTGCCGACAATCATCACCCGATGGCGAAGACACTACATTGGCTTTACTGCAGACCTGGAGAAAATGTTTAGGCAAATAAACGTATTTCCCGAACATCAGCGTTTCCAATGTATTCTTTGGAGAGATGCCACAAGCAAAATATGTATATATGCTTTGCGCACAGTAACTTATGGCACTACTTCAGCACCCTACTTAGCTATCAGAGTGCTACAAAAACTCGCATCAGACGAAGAGGACAGCTTTCCAGAAGCTAGTCAAATACTTCGAACAGACACCTACGTGGATGACGTCATATCTGGGACGGATACCCTACAAGAAGCTCTAGAGTTACAGACTCAACTTTCTAATCTTTTGAAATCAGGTGGATTTCACTTAAGAAAATGGAATTCTAATTCATCTAAACTCATGGAGAGTATTCCTGAAGAAGATCGTGAGATTCGAAATTTATTCCCTATTCATAAGCCGAACATGTCAAAAGCACTTGGTATAAATTGGGATACTAATAATGATCATTTCTGTTCGTTCACGCAGAAACTACAATTTGCCAAAGAATACAAAAAGTTTATGGCGGAATACGAATCCCTACAGCTTATGGTTAAACTTGGTGAGTACCCTCATGCAATACCTAAAAATGCTTATTTCTTTCCTCATCATGGTGTGATCAGAGAGAGTAGCACAACAACAAAACTACGCGTTGTTTTTGATGGTGGACACCATAAACCCCCACAAACATCTATCAATGAAGAATTGTCAGCAGGCCCTGCATTACAAAATGATTTGCCGACAATCATCACCCGATGGCGAAGACACTACATTGGCTTTACTGCAGACCTGGAGAAAATGTTTAGGCAAATAAACGTATTTCCCGAACATCAGCGTTTCCAATGTATTCTTTGGAGAGATGCCACAAGCAAAATATGTATATATGCTTTGCGCACAGTAACTTATGGCACTACTTCAGCACCCTACTTAGCTATCAGAGTGCTACAAAAACTCGCATCAGACGAAGAGGACAGCTTTCCAGAAGCTAGTCAAATACTTCGAACAGACACCTACGTGGATGACGTCATATCTGGGACGGATACCCTACAAGAAGCTCTAGAGTTACAGATCAACTTTCTAATCTTTTGAAATCAGGTGCATTTCACTTAAGAAAATGGAATTCTAATTCATCTAAACTCATGGAGAGTATTCCTGAAGAAGATCGTGAGATTCGAAATTTATTCCCTATTCATAAGCCGAACATGTCAAAAGCACTTGGTATAAATTGGTATACTAATAATGATCATTTCTGTTTCTCAATTAATTTTACATTTTCCGAACACATAACTAAAAGCAGTTTGCTTTAAGATGCTTCAAAATTATTTGATCCCTTAGGATGGATAAGCGCTACAACAATAATTGCTAAAATAATCTTCCAGCAGCTTTGGAAACTGAAACTCGACTGGAAAGACACACTACCAACTGAAATCCAACGCGAATGGATTCAATTCAGAACTAAATTGAAAATTCTTGAGGAAATTCGAATTCCAAGATGGATTGGCTACCGTCCAAACAAGTCCGCAATTGACCTTCACGGATTCAGTGATGCCTCACAATTGGCATATGCAGCCGTCGTTTATGCTCGCATCGAAACAGAATCTGGTGAGATATCAATAAATTTATTACAAGCTAAGACCAAAGTCGTACCCCTGAAAAGTGAAACAATTCCCCGGCTGGAATTAACAGCAGCTACGCTATTGGCAAAATTAGTTTCTAAAATCAAAGCCAGCGTAGAATTCAACATCAGCAGCATCGTATACTGGACGGACAGTACCATCGTTCTTGCGTGGCTGAAAAATAAATCTACGCGGTTAGAAGTCTACGTGGCAAATAGAGTCGCTCAAAAACAACGTTTAACTAATGTAAATGATTGGAGATATGTTCCTACAAAAGATAATCCTGCAGACTGCGCGTCCCGAGGTTTAATGCCCAAACAACTAATTCACCACAACATTTGGTGGAAAGGCCCACCTTGGCTCCATACTACGTCTGATACTTGGCCTTCTTCCCCAATTCAAAATCTACACGAAGAATTGATCAACAACAATGCTAACAAAAACAACAAACACAACATATCCAGAAATAACAAAAAAATCTCTAAGCTATCTACCATGGTACGTGTGACGTCATACATTCTTCGATTCTACAGCAACATTAAACGAAAATCAAAACAAAACAGCAGAGAAGTTGGTTTCCTCAAAACATATGAACTAAAGCAGTCATTACATTTACTCATCAAACAAACGCAGGCGGTGTCGTTTAATGAAGAAATCATATGTTTGAAATTGGGCAATAGGGTTTCCAATACCAGCAATATTGCCAAATTATCCCCGTTCCTGGATGACATGAATATTCTGCGAGTTGGTGGCAGATTATCAAATGCAGCTATTCCCTACAATACTAAACATCCGATTTTGTTGCCAAAGCAAAATCCTCTGTCTTATCTTATATTTTCAGATGCTCATATGAAAACTTTTCATGGCAGCCTCCAGCTTATGCAGTCCTATGTTTCTCGTCACTATTGGATTGTCTCAGCACGAAATCTGGCTAAACGTGTCCAACGTGAATGTACAGTTTGCTTCAAATACAAAGCGCAAACTTGCCAACAACTTATGGGCAATCTGCCATCCGTACGTCTTCAACCGACAAGAGCATTCAAACATAGTGGACTGGATTATGCTGGTCCAATTAACATCAAAACATCCTCTCTACGGACAGCATCGACATCCAAGGGCTACATCTGCCTATTTATCTGCATGTGTACCAAGGCGATACACTTAGAAGCTGTCACAAGTCAAAATGTTGACTCTTTTTTGGCAGCATTCCGACGCTTTATCTCACGTAGAGGTTTATGTACCGATCTGTACTCCGACTGTGGTACAAATTTCGTGGGTGCAAACAAGGAATTGCAAGTACTCTACCAACGCAACAAATCCTCTCTACCTGAGCATCTGGTAGAAACTTTGGCTAATCAAGGCACTACATGGCACTTCATCCCACCTGCTTCACCCCAGTTCGGCGGACTATGGGAAGCCGGTGTTAAATCGACAAAACATCACTTGCGCAGAATTATGAAAGACCGTATACTCACATATGAAGAACTCAGCACGGTTCTTGCACAAATTGAAAGCTGCCTCAATTCTAGGCCTTTATGCCCACTTTCGGCTGATCCCGCAGACTCAGACGCTCTTACCCCAGCACGTTTCCTTATTGGCGAGGCCACTAACTGCATCCCCGACGATGACCTACTTGATGTGAATATCGACCGCCTGAGCCGTTGGAAATTAGTTGAACGCCTCAAGCAAAATTTCTGGGATCGCTGGAATAAAGAATATTTATGCCGCCTTCAAGCACGTCCAAAGTGGAACAAGATCGAGCGAAATATTAAAATTGGTGATTTGGTACTACTACTCCACGAACGAAGTGTTCCTGGTCAATGACCACTTGCTAAAGTGGAGCAATTACACCCCGGTCCAGATGGCTTAGTTCGAGTAGTCACACTCTACTGCAACGGCAAGTACATAAAACGCCCAATAGCGAAAATCTGCTTCCTGCCATCCAACGATGCCCACTCAAACAACAATATTCCCAACAAATAAGAACAGACGTTCTTGGCGCGGGAGAATGTTTGGAATTTTTTCCCCAAACTGCACCTGGAATGAAACCTACACTGCAATCCCTACCTAAGTTTTAGTCTCCAAAAGAGTTGAACGAACTCTTTTGGTATTCCCTTTTATTTTCTATTTGTTTACGCAAAAACATCAAATCAGGCCTAACTGCATATGCACATGCATACATACATACACACGTATGCAAGCAAAGACAGCAGTCCATCGCTGCTTCGATGATTTTGTCATAACAACAGATTCATTCGTTTTCTAACAGCTGCATAAAGCAGCCAAATTAACTCCTGTAAAAAAAACTAAACGGTGTTGTGAAACAGAAATAAAATTTTATTGTAATTAAAAAGAGTCTGATCTTGAGGATCAGAACAAATAAATTAATTAAAAACTAAACGAAATAAAGTGTTTTGTTATAAGTTCTGATCATGAGGATCAGAACCAAATAAAAACTACAAAATTCTCCTACACCATATATAATAATTTGGTGCACTTTATATAAAAGCGTTAGATTCACATGATTCGCTTTTTCCTTTTTAATTAATTGTTTTCATATGCGAAAATATTTATACTAATAGTCTCATTTTTAGCTTCCAACAATTTAATATGTTGATTGACTAGAGGAAATTCCAGATCTTGGAAATTAAATTCAATGGTCCAGATTGTAGATGTATTCTTTCGTTATGAATGTCAACGTGGAAGGATGATATACAGTTTGCATTATTTGTGGGTGTGACATTTAGTGCTGCTACTAATCACATTTTGAAACAGAACTCGTACTCATTTTTCAGATTTAGACATGCGTGTTTTAATGTAAGACTCCGCGGTGACGCTCTAAATTGTGAGCCTTTTGTAAGAGCAGCCTGGTTTATATTTATTTCTAATTTAATAATTTTTGTTAAAGTCCATCCAGAATCCCTCTCCTGAAATTCAAACATTTTTTCCTAACGATGCCAACTTGATCATCAAATAGATGGTTTATGTCATCGGCCATGGTCACTAACATCATTTTGGACATGTGGTTAAATGACTTTGAATTGCTTATTCCATCTGAAATATGATGGATCAGCTTTTTATTTGTACCACGTCTTGATGATGTTGGTTATTGTTCTCCCCCATTCTCACACAATGCAGGCTTTATATATTCCGCTAACAGCTTCATATTAAATTTAATTATGTTGTAATATTAGGGGTTATTAAGGGTATTTTTACTCCATGTGAATGAAATTTTTTCCCTTTTTGCCGATTTCACCCAACTTGATCCCAACCGATCTACGACTATAAAATGCATTTAAATGCTAGTGTGCTTTCAACAGACGGACGGACATTACTAGATCGTCTTAGAATTTTATGACGATCAAGAATATATTTACTTTATAGGGTCTCAGGTCGATATTTCAAGGTGTTACAAACGGAATGACAAAGTCAGTATACCCCCATCCTGGAGGTGGAGGGTATAAAAACAAACACATAAACATCACTGGGATATTTCGGGGCGATTATGTTTCGTGGTCCACTTTCAGAGATTTGTTTAAAGCGATTTTTATAAATAATTCAAGGCTTAGTGGTGTTGAGAAATATTTGTTTATTTCAAAAAAAAAAAAAACCGACGGTGAGGCTAGATAAATAAATCGGAAAGTTGAATATAAGCGTGTTTTAGTGAATAGTCAGTTGCGACTGTTACTCCATATGGATCCATGTCAAAAAGGTTCATTTCAATAAATAAAAAGACTTCAAAGCGATATTAATAATTGCAGTCTTAATGCTATTCAACAATGATATTGTTTCGTGGGATCCCATATTCGTGTTTCTGTTTTCATCCAAGTTGTCGGAACATATTTTTGGTCTTTGGCAGCAGTCGGTGAAAAACAAAACACAGCTAAATTATTTTATAACAGATAGATAGCATGCGTTAGAAAGTGTTTCAGACGGGTATTCAGTGGTCCACCGGAACGCAAACTGTATGAATTAAAGCTCATAAAACTAGTACTAATATTAAGAAATCGCACATCATACTACGAAGATTTTAATAGGAATCAAAATCAGCAAAATCAATCAAGTATAGTGACTCAAATTAGTCAAGGTTCAGGACAGTCAGGTACATCTAGAAATCAAAGTAGTCCACTGGAATGTACTGTCTCTTTATAATATTATATTCTCAGTTTGTGGCCATTTGTCGGGCATGCTGGCGTTCAGCTCGTTCCTCAACAAATGCCCGTCGACAGTAAACAGAAAAAAACTAACTCATGCTAGACTCAAAAAGAAACGAAAGAAAAAAAACACGGACCAAAAAATTAATAGCAATACAACGAAACGGAAACTAAATAGGACAAATAACACCGAACTCAACACACTAACAACCCAAAATTAACTTTTTGCCTCCGGCTGTTGTTATGCCGGAGTAGCCCTCCCTCTGGAACCTGAGTTCCACCATGGCAACTCTATCAACTCTTGTGGTTGCCCCATACCTACCTCTTCAAAACATTGTCACCTTCCTACCACCTTTCTCGGACTAAAATTAGCCCATTAACGCAATTTCCAACATCTTAATTTTCCTTTTCAAAACATTATAAACGATATTTATTTATTTAAAAAGAAAACGCTAAACAACTCAATTCATTTTGAAGGATTTAACAATAAAAAAGAAAAACCATGAAAGCTTGATAACGCAAAACAAAATCATATGATTTGTATCCAACATTGATTTGTTGCATCTCCAAGTATATGCGCACTCTAGCTTCTTTCCTTCAATTCCCGCGGAAAATAGTCTGCAGATCGACCGCACCCAAGTTGGTCTAATTCCCTCCTTCCTGGCTGAGGTAATGTCCGTCTGTCCTTGTAAGTATGTATGTTCGTTTATGTCAGTATGTGTCCGTGTCCGAAAAATAAGTATATGTTTATTGTTACTGCTGCATATTTACACTTTTTATTTCATCATTCTAGGTCGGTCAACCCTTCATTCATCTAGGGACAATGGATTCCCTCCACTACAAAAAAAACCAACGGTGCTAGGCCTGCGCGCAACCCTACACTCGTCGTCTAGCCTTCCTGAAAAGTTTCGAAGGAGAGTAAACAAAAAACAAATAAAAACCTCGACCTCCCTAATTATGCCTTACTAACTATAAACCTTTCACTCTATCTTTCAGACTTCCGTATTTTGCGTCAAATTCCTGTGTTCGTCGGTCTGTCGGGCGTTCGTGTTCTGTCCGGGCAAATACCTCAGCACCCCTGGATTGGTGGGGCTTTAACTGTTGACCTGCAGTCCCACGTTGTGGCCGAGGTTCCAAAATGTCGCCGTGAATTAACCGCTGCAATTTCGGTAACTTCTACCGCTTTTTTTTTAATTTTAAATTTTTACCTTTAAGGTATTTTCAATTTTGTTTGTTTTTGCAAAACGTTCACCGTGTGTGTGTTTTGTTTGTTTATAGTTGACTTTTTTCAACTGTTTCACAATAAAATTGTCATGCCAGTTATAATGATGGCTTTTTTTCTTTAAAAACTCTGTTGACTTTTCTTCTTATCTCGCAAGTTTTCTCTTTCTTGGAACCTCCTACGGCCAAGTTTCAACCGGAAAAGACCATTTTCCTCCTCTTGGGAAGCCATCTCTCCCCGCCTGTCACCTCTGACCGCTGACATATGTCGGTTTAAAAACCACTGAGAATATTCGCGTTACCACTTTCTACTCATGTTTGCCTATTGGCCGCTTGGTGCCGCTTGCTCCCTGTACTGCGCACACTACAGGAAATCACAATACTCTTTGCCCTGTTCAAACACATCACATTTCAGTTGCAATAAGAGTTATGTTAGCCAAGGAATGGATAAATATTGTTCATCTTGTTCAACTAACGGGGTTAGAGTGCTGGTAGATCCGTGTTCAGATGAAAGTTATATATCTGAAAAATTTAATTTTTTTTTTTTCACTGAACCAACACTCAGGGGATGTCCCCTATAAATGCAGTGCATTGCGTTGGCGGAAGGAAGATCAGGTATTGGAAGGAGGAAGGAGGGAGTAGTGTCTGTTGACATCTGTTTTGAGTCTATGAATGTCGTAATTGGGGGGAAAGATATTTGCCGGAAGTCGATTCCACATACGGATAGTACGGGCGAAGAACGAATTTATTCTGTAATGTGTCGGTTGTCCAATCGACAACAAAATGGTGAGCATTCCTGCAGAGTCGCGTATCTCTACCGAACGTTCTCACGGGCGGTATAAGATCACGAATTTCTGAAGAACAAACACCATGAAAGTATCGATAGAACAATGACACACAACCAACATTACGACGGTGTTCAAGGGAGACAATAGAATTGGATATCCTACCGTCACCTATCAACGCCATCGCCCTCCTCTGGACACGGTCAAGTAGCTCCAGTGATGAAGCTGGAGCACCGGACCATATGTGGGAGTTATATTCCATCTTTGGTCTGATGTAGGTAGTGTGGATATTGAGCAGATAAGAGGGAAATATTTCTTACAACGTTTTAAAAATCCTAAACATTTAAATGCTTCTTTCAACTCATCTAATACATGTTTTGTCCAACGAACATCACGTTGTATTATCATGCCAAGAACATCGAGAGCATCTGATTGCTCAATATCTACACCGTTCGTTTAAATCGACGACACCGTTGGATCAGTGAATCGCTTGTGAGACAGCAAGGAGCACTGGGTCTTACGTGCATTAAAATATACTCTTAAAGCTGAAGCATTAGTAGTGGCTCAGGTGACGGGAGACATTCCTACTCATTCACTTTGCCTTACTGGAAATATGAATTTACCCAAGTTGGATTATGCGGATCCAGACTTCTATAAAAGTAGTCGGATTGACATGCTTTTATTATTATTATTTACTATTTTTCGTAGTGGAGTCCAGCATGGTATCTTTGATTCCCTCGTGGCTCAGGAGACTGTTTCTGGCTGGATAAAAATTCACAACGTGTTTCTAGAGTTTCTCATCTGACAAAAGTTTCGATTAACGAACAGCTAAAAAAATCTGGATGATAGAAGAGGTGTCTCGTAAGGCGATTCTATCAGAAGGTGTGAAGAAGTATATTGTTCTCAACCCTAATCGTAATATAGCTTTATGTCAGTTTTTGAGAAATGAGAGGTCTTGATTACGAAAACATGAGTTAAAAGTAAATATGATGAAGTCATAAGGGAGTATTCAACGTTGGACCACTAGCTATAATCCCGCAAATCTAGCAACCCGGGGCTGATCCCTTCGGTACTAAAATATAATGACCTGTGGTGGTACGGACCAGAATGGCTCAGATATGAAAAGACATCGTGGCCCACAACATCGAAATCTTTTGAAACTTCAGGAAAAGCCCGAAGAGTTCAAGTTCCCGCAAATCTAGCAACCCGGGGGCTGATCCCTTCGGTACTAAAATATAATGACCTGTGGTGCCACGGACCAGAATGACTCAGATATGAAAAGACATCGTGGCCCACAACATCGAAATCTTTTGAAACTTCAGAAGAAACCAGAAGAGTTGAAGAACACGTTGCTGGATCTGATTAAGAGAGTGACATTCTGGATCGATTCTTATCGTTTCTGCGTGCAATTCATGTTCTGGCTTATGTATTCAGATTGGTTCAAAATACTTTGGCTGTTGGACAAAACGGCATGGCTAAAACCTCTCACGGCTGAAGAGTTATCATTTGTAAGGAATCGTCTTGTTGCCAAAACTCCGTCGTTTTCCTAATGAGCACCATTGCCTCTTTGGAAAAAAAGAATCTTAGCTCCACCAGTCCGCTCCTTACTCTTACACCATTTCTAGACAAAACTGGTGTTATTCGGCCCAACGGACTCTTAGGTTCCACCACTAGTCTCTGCTATAATGAGCGCCACCTGATAATATTAGCATACAGTGGTAGGATATCTATGCTCTGTGTCGACTTTATTCATAAACTAGTCCTACACGGTGGCCCAAGGTTAGTACTCAATACCATTCGTTTGGAATGTTGGCTTCTAAAGGCAAACAATACGTGGAATATCACATCAGAAACTGTAAAGAATGCGTGCTCTAAAAGAAAAAATTTCATAGTCAAATAATGTCAGTCCTTTCCAAAGAAATAACTAGTTTAATTCGGCCTTTCACGAACACAGGAGTACCGGGTACTTTTGAAATAAAAAGCTTCACAGGACGGTATTGCCGAATCACGAAAGGCTATGCGTGTCTTTTTGTATGTTTTTCGACCAAGGCTATCCATCTCAAAGCTGTGAGTGATCTATCTACTTCTGCCTTTTTAGCTGCCTTGGGCCGTTTCGTGGCTCGCCGTGGTTGTCCAAATAGAATTTATTCTGACAACGGTCGTAACTTCGTCGGTGCTGCGCGACAAATCGACTCAAACTTATCGACGCACGTGAGAGAACTCCGAGATATAGTGGTCACTAAATACGGTTACCAGCAATAAGAGCAACAAGTGGCAAGTTCGTCAGGCCGACATACAAATGAATGGCTTAGTTGTAATAAAGCACGAACCTGTTTGCCCGACTGAATTGCTCTTAGTCCAAGTTGTGAATGTCTTCCGTGGCTCAGATCGTGCTCGTGTCACAGTGCTTAAGACTCAAAACGGTTTAATTATCAGACCTATCCATAAAATGGTTCTTCTACCTCGTGATTCATAGAGCTTATTTTTTTCTCCCCGTTTCCGTCACATTTCCCATCGTTGGTAGATACAATCTCGCAGACCGCTGCTTTTATACTCAGAGCCATTAGTCGACCAGGTCAAGTACTCATTCAACCTAACGTTTTTGGCCGAGTATTCTTCGAGGGAGGGAAGTTGGAACCACGCCATGATTGAATGCGCCACGGGATCCGTAAACCATCATAGACTTAAGTATGATTTCATGATCTTTAAAATCATTATTGTTTTTCATTAATTACCTAAAAGTACAGTGTACAAATGAATTCTCGAATTTGATTCTTTTGAATTATAAACCCTTTTTTAATTTTTACCGCCAAAAGCTACAAAATAAAACTGCACAAACAAGGCTAACCAGCCAAAGGCACGAGGGCCAATTAGCAAGTTGTGTTGAAAAACAAGTACGAAATGCTTAACGTTATTGAGAAATAACTATTTTGATAGAATTTTCTGAGATTTTTTTTGCGGTTTGCTGAAATTAAGAGACAAATATGTCAAAGTCGGATAAATTCAACGAAGTAGTTGATGAAGTGGCCGGATTTGAGGATCGCCTGAAGGAAGAGGATTTTTCAAGTTATACTAAAGAGGCTATAGAATGAGAGATAAATGAATTGGAAATGCCGTAGGTTAAATACAAGACGATTTATGAGGAACATTGTATAGCCACATCTGAAAATACACCAGTAAAAATGTCGTTAAGTTCGGCCGGGCCGAACTTCATATACCCTCCACCTTGGATTGATGTTGATTTTCGTAGCAGTGCAGTAATATTATAGGAAAATATATATTTTTTAAATGGCCAAAGCTGGTACCATTTCTATCCCTCTATTCCCATTTTATCCCTTAAAAGTAAGAATTTGGAAAAAATACTTTTATATTATGTATCCCAATATCAATTAGATACCCAATATCAATTAAGTACAAGAAGACATATTGACAAAATATGCTTAAATACTCAAATATTAACGCTTTTGTTATCACAGCTTGTTATCCCAACTTAAAGAAAACCAGCCCTATTTTTTAATTTATTACCTTGAAATATTTTTAATCCATATATAATGAATTTGGTGCACTTTATATAAAAGTGTTAGATTCACATGATTCGCGTTTTAATTAGGTGGTACCACCACCTCATTGTTTTCATATGCGAAAATATTTATACTAATAGTCTCATTATTAGCTTCCAACAATTTAATATGTTGATTGACTAGAGGAAATTCCAGATCTTGGAAATTAAATTCAATGTTCCAGTTTGTAGATGTATTCTCTCGTTATGAATGTCAACGTTGAAGGATGATATACAGTTTGCATTACTTGTGGGTGTGACATTTAGTGCTGCTACTAATCACCTTTTGAAACAGAACTCGTCCCCATTTTTCAGATTTAGACATGCGTGTTTTAATGTAAGACCCCGCGGTGACGCTCTAAATTGTGAGCCTTTTGTAAGAGCAGCCTGGTTTATATTTATTTCTAATTTAAAAATTTTTGTTAAAGTCCATCCAGAATCCCTCTCCTGAAATTCAGACATTTTTTCCTAACGATGCCAACTTGATCATCAAATAGATGGTTTATGTCATCGGCCATGGTCACTAACATCATTTTGGATATGTGGTTAAATGATTTTGGATTGCTTATTCCATCTGAAATAGGATGGACCAGCTTTTTATTTGTACACGTCTTGATGTTGTTGGTTATTGTTCTCCCCCATTCTCACACAATGCAGGCTTTATATATTCCGCTAACAGCTTCATATTAAATTTAATTATGTTGTAATATTAGGGGTTATTAAGGGTATTTTTACTCCATGTGAATGAAATTTTTTCCCTTTTTGCCGATTTCACCCAACTTGATCCCAACAGATCTACGACTATAAAATGCATTTAAATGCTAGTGTGCTTTCAACAGATGGACGGACATGACTAGATCGTCTTAGAATTTTATGACGATCAAGAATATATTTACTTTATAGGGTCTCAGGTCGATATTTCAAGGTGTTACAAACGGAATGACAAAGTTAGTATACCCCCATCCTGGAGGTGGAGGGTATAAAAACAAACACATAAAAATCACTGGGATATTTCGGGGCGATTATGTTTCGTGGTCCACTTTCAGAGATTTGTTTAAAGCGATTTTTATAAATAATTCAAGGCTTAGTGGTGTTGAGAAATATTTTTTTATTTCAAAAAAAACCGACGGTGAGGCTAGATAAATAAATCGGAAAGTTGAATATAAGCGTGTTCTAGTGAATAATCAGTTGCGACTGTTACTCCATATGGATCCATGTCAAAAAGGTTCATTTCAATAAATAAAAAGACTTCATAGGGATATTAATAATGGCATGTCAGACTTAATGCTATTTAACATTGATATTGTTTCGTGGGATCCCATATTCGTGTTTCTGTTTTCATCCAAGTTGTCGGAACATATTTTTGGTCTTTGGCAGCAGTCGGTGAAAAACAAAACACAGCTAAATGATTTTATTGTTATTTTGTTATGACCAATGTTGTTTTCTTATTAACTTCAATTTTGTACGGGCTAATTTGGTCAACTTTTTATTGAAATGAAACTAATTTATTTCATTTTTTACCCAACGTTTCTCTGGCTTGTTTCCAGCTTCTTCAGGGGTCTGTTTATTTGAAAATCCTACCAAATAAATTTTTCAATTACAAATATGTTTTTGTTCTAACACAGTATTAATTCTACTTACAATTAGTTTGCATTACAGTTGTCATTATTACTTATTATTATAAAAAACTGGACATCACTCACAATTAAGTATAATTAAAATAAATAATAATAACTAAATGTAAAAATCACAGTAGAACTTAATACTAATATCACAGAACTTAACGTTTCAACTTATTGCGACGGAATACTGTAGCTTTGCATTGTCTTTATCTTCTTTGGTGTTGATTGAATTTTTCAGTCTCTCTTGTATGCGTAGGCTCTCTAGTGTGTATCTCTTATTCTCTTTCTTCTCCATGTCAAGTATTTTTACGTTCTTGAGATCTGCTCTGTGTCCCTTCTCTTTAACATGTTGTGCTAAAGCTGTGCTTTCTTTTCCCTTTTTAATGTCTGTTTCATGTTCATGCAGTCGGACAGATAGATAGCATGCATTAGAAAGTGTTTCAGACGGGTATTCAGTGGTCCACCGGAACGCAAACTGTATGAAGTAAAGCTCATCAAACTAGTACTAATATTAAGAAATCGCACATCATACTACGAAGATTTTAATAGGAATCAAAATCAGCAAAATCAATCAAGTATAGTGACTCAAATTAGTCAAGGTTCAGGACAGTCAAGTATATCTAGAAATCAGAGAAGTCCACTGGAAATTACAATACTCTTTGCCCTGTTCAAACACATCACATATCAGTTGCAATAAGAGTTATGTTAGCCAAGGAATGGATAAATATTGTTCATCTTGTTCAACTTACGGGGTTAGAGTGCTGGTAGATCCGTGTTCAGATGAAAGTTTTTTCACTGAACCAACACTCAGGGGATGTCCCCTATAAATGCAGTGCATTGCGTTGGCGGAAGGAAGATCAGGTATTGGAAGGAGGATGGAGGGAGTAGTGTTTGTTGACATCTGTTTTGAGTCTATGAATGTCGTAATTGGGGGGAAAGATATTTGCCGGAAGTCGATTCCACATACGGATAGTACGGGCGAAGAACGAATTTATTCTGTAATGTGTCGGTTGTCCAATCGACAACAAAAAAGGGTGAGCATTCCTGGAGAGTCGCGTATCTCTACCGAACGTTCTCACGGGCGGTATAAGATCACGCATTTCTGAAGAACAAACACCATGAAAGTATCGATAGATCCATGACACACAACCAACATTACGGCGGTGTTCAAGGGAGACAATAGAATTGGATATCGTACCGTCACCTATCAACACCATCGCCCTCCTCTGGACACGGTCAAGTAGCTCCAGTGATGAAGCTGGAGCACCGGACCATATGAGGGAGTTATATCTTTGGTCTGATGTAGGTAGTGTAGATATTGAACAGATCAGAGGGTGTGAAATATTTCTTACAACGTTTTAAAAATCCTAAACATTTAAATGCTACTTTCGACACATCAAATACATGTTTTGTCCAACGAACATCACCTTGTATTATCATGCCAAGAACATCGAGAGCATCTGATTGCTCAATACCTACGCCGTTCATTTAAATCGACGACACCGTTGGATCAGTGAATCGCTTGTGAGACAACAAGGAGCACTGGGTCTTACGTGCATTAAAATATACTCTTAAACCTGAAGCATTAGTAGTGGCTCAGGTGATGGGAGACATTCCTACTCATTCACGTTGCCTTACTGGAAATATGAATTTACCCAAGTTGGATTATGCGGATCCAGACTTCTATAAAAGTAGTCGAATTGACATGCTTTTATTATTATTATTTACTATTTTTCGTAGTGGAGTCCAGCATGGTATCTTTGATTCCCTCGTGGCTCAGGAGACTGTTTTTGGCTGGATAAAAATTCACAACGTGTTTCTAGAGTTTCTCATCTGACAAAAGTTTCGATTGACGAACAGCTAGAAAAATTCTGGATGATAGAAGATATCAGGGATGCAAAATGGCCATAACGAAATGGTACTAAGGTCAATGAAAAAAGTACTTTTCGGACCAAAATGGTACTTAATTTTTATTTTTTTAAAAACACAACAAAACTTAAAATTAAAAAATTAGGCACAAAAATCACATTCAAGTTTCATTAAAAATAAGGAGAAAACAAAGTTATTTACCATATTCTAAATTCATTTTTCATACATTTTTCTATTGAAAAGATTTTTTTTTGGCTGAGATCAACAAGTTCACATTTTTAGTTTTTCTTTTTGAGATCATTTGATATGTCATAGTTATAACAGCAAGTATCACTCGATCTTAATCTTAAATATTTTCATTTTTTAAATGTTTAATTTCAGACAAATCTGCCAGCGCTCGAAACTGAGAATTTATTTTTTCATAATCATCCCGTTCATTGGGAAATAAGTTTAACAACAGTGGAATAATGCTATTAGTTTTCCCTGTTATAACATTAAATGGACTAAAATTGTTAAACATTATTAGTATTTCATTTTTAAAGTTCACCCTCTTTCTCAATTCTTCACAAAATTGTATATAGAAGCGCTGCACAGTTTGTTTAAATTTAATAATGAGATCAATGTGAACATCTTTGTTTGGAAAAAAATTTCGACTTCTGTTCCACAAAATACTTCGTTGTTTGGCAAATTATTTTTATACAAATTTATTTCCATAACATCTACGTCTTCCAAAGCATCTTTTCGAATAAAATTTCGAGCAACTTGCATAAACAAATAATGCAATCTTGAATGCAATATATGAATTCTTGCATCTTCAGATTGCATTTCTAAATTTATATTATTCACAATTTTTAAAAAGTATGACAAAAAAAGGAAATATAATTTCATTTGGGAATCTAGGAAACAAGATACAATAAATTGTATTTTTTCTTTTTTTGTGAATTTTCAAGTGCTCTATAAACCTATCTACAACTTCTTGTCGTGAAAGCCATCTAGTCGAGGCATATTTCAAAATTACATGAGTAGCTGTTCCAAAATATTCTTGAAATTTAATGAAATCTTTTTTTCGTTTGGAACTGTTGCAAAAATAGTAATTGATTTCTTTTATGAATGTTTCTATATTTTTTGGCAAACAGGAATAAGCGAATTTTCAAGTGCTCTATAAACCTATCTACAACTTCTTGTCGTGAAAGCCATCTAGTCGAGGCATATTTCAAAATTACATGAGTAGCTGTTCCAAAATATTCTTGAAATTTAATGAAATCTTTTTTTCGTTTGGAACTGTTGCAAAAATAGTAGTTGATTTCTTTTATGAATGTTTCTATATTTTTTGGCAAACAGGAATAAGCGGAACTTGATACTAAGTTTAAAATGTGACACACACAGCCATTTACAAAAAGATTTGGCACTAAAAGCTTTAATTTAGCTTGTACACCACCTATTGCACCCATCATGACGTTGCAATTGTCAGCAGCAAAACCTACCATATTTTGTAATGGTATACTGTTAGCGTTTAATACTCCAACTATTCGTTCACATATTGCCTCTGCGCTAGTATCAGTCAATGGTTCCAATGACAAAAATCGATCATGACACTTTCCATCGAATATTCGTACAATAATTGCTAAATTCGTCGATGATGCACAGTCGGTACTTTCATCAATCGCAATGGAGTAATAAGAATTATTACAGAATGTTGATATTGTTTTTGCATTTTCTGGGCCGGTCACCGAAGTTACAATCTTTTGCACTTTTTGTCTGTTCAACAATTTTTTTTTAACAATTTGAGAGTCCGGTATGTCACTCTTAATTAGACAACAAAGATGTTCGACAACAGCAAAAGGTAAATTATGTTCCGCCACGATTTTTTTGCCATATCAGTCACAGGGCATCTGACAATATTTTCCAAAAATTGGCTTATTTTGGGAGCATTCTTTGCCAGATTCAATTTTTTCAGATGGCACTCACGGCTTCCATGACGCTCGATGTGACTTAGTCCACCAACAATGCCAATATTGCATATTGTGCATTTTTTCCCATTGGTTTTGTCTTGGACCAACCACGGGAATTTTTCAGCCCATTCTTCACGAAATGCAGCTATATAAACTTTTTGAAACAACTCTTTTACAACTTACAAACATTTATATTACCCTTTTACTTCGTTTTCCATTTCCAATTGTTTTAAATCGCTGTGTGTCATTTGTTGTCTTATCCATTCACAAAATACAAAATAACAATTGTCGCGCCGTTAGAGATAACAAAACATTAATATATATTTGACAGTAATAGTAATAGATAAGTGCGTAATCGATTTAAAAATCGAAAGTCGATAATCTTTGCAATACGATTACCAGTTCAAATTAAACACACAAAGAACCGAATAGGTAACGCAATATTTTGCGCAAAAATTTCTGTGCAGTGTGGCTGTTATTTGATTTGGATGTTGTGCCTTTATACAAAATTTGGTGCAGATTATTAAGGTTTTGCAGTTTGGGAAAAAAGTACTGAAATTGCGGTGGGGGTTCTGCGGTACTTTTCGATACTAAAAATTACTGAAAAAAGTACTAAAGTACTGAATTTTTCATCCCTGGAAGATATGTCTCGTAAGGCGATTCTATCAGAAGACGACAGAAGGTGTGAAGAAGTATATTGTTCTCAACCCTAATCGTCAGATAACTTTATTTCAGTTTTTGAGAATTGAGAGGTCTTGATTACGAAAACATGAGTTAAAAGTAAATATGATGAAGTCATAAGGGAGTATTCAACGTTGGACCACTAGCTATAATCCCGCAAATTTAGCAACCCGGGGGCTGATCCCTTCGGTACTAAAATATAATGACCTGTGGTGCCACGGACCAGAACGACTCAGATATGAAAAGACATCGTGGCCCACAACATTGAAATCTTTTGAAACTGCAGAAGAAGCCAGAAGAGTTCAAGAACACGTTGCTGGATCTGATTAAGAGAGTGACATTCTGGATCGATTCTCATCGTTTCTGCGTGTTATTCATGTTCTGGCTTATGTATTCAGATTGGTTCAAAATACTTTGGCTGTTGGACGAAACGGCATGGCTAAAACCTCTCACGGCTGAACAGTTATCATTTGTAAGAATCGTCTTGTTGCCAAAACTCCGTCATTTTCCTAATGAGCACCATTGCCTCTTTAAAAAAAAAAAAAATCTTAGCTCCACCAGTCCGCTCCTTACTCTTACACCATTTCTATACAAAACTGGTGTTATTCGGCCCAACGGACTCTTAGGTTCCACCACTAGTCTCTGCTATAATGAGCGCCACCTGATAATATTAGCATACAGTGGTAGGATATCTATGCTCTGTGTCGACTTTATTCATAAACTAGTCCTACACGGTGGCCCAAGGTTAGTACTCAATACCATTCGTTTGGAATGTTGGCTTCTAAAGGCAAACAATACGTGGAATATCACATCAGAAACTGTAAAGAATGCGTGCTCTAAAAGAAAAAATGTCATAGTCAAATAATGTCAGTCCTTTCCAAAGAAATAACTAGTTTAAGTCGGCCTTTCACGAACACAGGAGTACCGGGTACTTTTGAAATAAAAAGCTTCACAGGACGGTATTGCCGAATCACGAAAGGCTATGCGTGTCTTTTTTTATGTTTTTCGACCATCCATTTCAAAGCTGTGAGTGATCTATCTACTTCTGCCTTTTTAGCTGCCTTGGGCCGTTTCGTGGCTCGCCGTGGTTGTCCAAATAGAATTTATTCTGACAACGGTCGTAACTTCGTCGGTGCAGCGCGACAAATCGACTCAAACTTATCGACGCATGTGAGAGAACTCCGAGATATAGTGGTCTCTAAATACGGTCAGCAGCAATAAAAGCAACAAGTGGCAAGTTCCTCATGCCGACATACAAATGAATGACTTAGTTGTAATAAAGCACGAACCTGTGTCTTTTTGTATGTTTTCTTTTGTATGTGTGTCTTTTTGTATGTTTTCTTTTGTATGTTTTTCGACCAAGGCTATCCATCCTAAAGCTGTGAGTGATCTATCTACTTCTGCCTTTTTAGCTGCCTTGGGCCGTTTCGTGGCTCGCCGTGGTTGTCCAAATAGAATTTATACTTACAACGGTTGTAACTTCGTCGGTGCAGCGCGACAAATCGACTCAAACTTCTCGACGCACGTGAGAGAACTCCGAGATATAGTGGTCTCTAAATATGGTCACCAGCAATAAGAGCAGCAAGTGGCAAGTTCCTCATGCCGACATACAACTGAATGACTCAGTTGTAATAAAGCACGAACCTGTTTTCCCGACCGAATGGCTCTTAGGGCGAGTTGTGAAGGTCTTCCGTGGCTCAAACCATCGTGTTCGAGTCACAGAGCTTCAGACTCCAAGCAGTTTAATTACCAGACCTATCCATAAAATGGTTCTTCTACCTCGTGGTTCATAGAGCTTATTGTGTTTCTCCCCGTTTCCATCACACTTCCCTCTACTTCCCCCTTACCAAATCGATAATTTACTAATGAAACTTTTTATTGCAGGGTCCTAAATCAAAATGGCTGAAGCCCATTTAGTTCGACCCTATATGTCATCGTTACATGCGATCCGCAATTGCACGCGTTTTCTCGATCTGGATCCTACACGCAGACGCGATCGTGCTATCTTTCTGAACTTATGTACCAGCCTCTTGCCCAGTCACATAGCCGCCGAGACTGACCCAGTGTGTTCAAATGTCGTCTTTGGGAACGACAGCATAATTGCCTCTTTCACCCGATCGGCGACTGAAACATTTGGTTACGTATGACGGCGATGGTACGCCTCTGTCCCAACGATAATGAGTGGTTCCGGTGAATCCGTATCGTCATTGATCCGAGCCAATCACGTTCTTCCATAACGATAGAAACAGCTGAGGACTACCATTGTCGCATATCTCGAGGATACACTGCCGTATGGGTAAAACATCGCTTGTTCGATCGACAATTGGTTGATGTAAGATGCGTCGTCGAAGACACCAGATATAGCAACACCCCACGGCATCGTCTGGATAGTTTGTGGACTGGCAACCATCCCATCGTTGGTAGATACAATATCGCTGCCCAGTCTTGGTTTATCCCAAATCCGTACCGCCTGATTTTTGGGTGCCAACGCAGCTTTTGTACCCAGAGGAGCAGCCATTGCTCGACCAGGTCAAGTACTCATTCAACATACCGTTTTTGGACCAGTAATCTTCGGGGAAAGGAAGTTGGAACCACGCCATGATTGAATGCGCCACGGGATCCGTAAGCCATCATAGAACAAACAAACCTATCCTTAATTATGATCTCATGATCTTTAAAATCATTATTGTTTTTCATTAATTACCTAAAAGTTGTTACGCGGCGTGAGGATGTTTCATTGCACCGACTAGCCTCGTCGTTTCTCAGGGAAGGTCCCATCCCATCATCCTAGCGCGAAGGTACTGACCAATTATTATTATTGTTTTTATAGTAACACAAAATTAACTACAAAATACATACAGCCGCCGTCGATTTTCGGTTTCTATCGATTGCTTTCAAGATCAACTTTATAGGTTTTCAGACAATATTTTTTTAAATACACCTATACTACCATAAAACATTAATACACACTAAATTACCTATATCTATTTCCTACGAGGTATGTAAGTATATGTATGGCGTCATATAACGCGCGACATTCCTTTCGGTGTTTTACTCAATTTCATTATCTTCCAACACATATATTCCTATCTTTTTTCTTACTAATTATTTTATCGCGATTGTTTTTTATAGGTACCTAGCCTTAAAGGAGCTCCCTGAAGATCGTAATCATCACTATTAAGACTATTATCGCCTAAGAAGATATGTGTTTCACCATTTCCTATACTCGGAATGAACTTTATTATTCAATTAAACCTTAAATACCTCCTAGAATTACAAAATTTAAGACTAATTATAATTAAGCTAATGTAAGAAAACTTAATGTAATGTAACCTAATGTAAGGCCTAGGAATTAAAAAAAAAAAAACTTAATCGAATTTCACAATTTTTTTGTTCTCCTGAATCTCACAATAAGAACTATGGACGCTCCTGCATGTCCCTTTTATAGCAATAATTTGCTTTATCAGTTATTGTATTTTAGTGGACCTTTTTGCCACTAATTGGTCGACCTTTTTGGCTGCGATTCTCGCGGATATATAATAATTTGTTTGACTGACCTGTGGTATCCTCTTATTAATACCTGGTGTTGCTCTAGGGAGATTTCCTTTTCTTTGGCTTGTTGGCCGTGAAACTTCTGGTCTCCTCCGAGGTTATAAAATTTTTACAGCACCTAGTCATAAGAGGCCAGACTTGATATTCTAGAAAAAATGTTCTTGTCTTTATTTGCACTTTTGCCTATATAGAGAACACTCACTTGATATTCGTTTTGGGGCTAGTTTACATCGTATACTTCTTCACATGAATTCCCAAACCAAGTTTCAAAATTATTCACTCGAATCGCAGCTACTTCTAACAAGAAACATCACAATGATTTTGTGAGTTTGGATTTTTATTAACGCTAAACGCGAATTACTCACTTTTTAAAAACAATAGTATTTAACTTTACCAACTTTTGGGTTATTTATGCAATATTTTAATATTATATTTAGCACTTTAATTGCGTTGTTCAATTTCAAATAAACTTTACATCTCGACTGTTTTCGTTCTAATGTTTCATGTACAAAAATGGCTGCGACTTGCTTGGCTTCTATATATTGTACTTCTCCTATACATTATTTAAACATAAATCATACAATCCGTAACTTTTTACTTGCCTCTTCTAACATTCATCTGCAATTTCCCCTACATTCGGTTTACCTGATCCGGATAATGCAAAAAAACTCTCTTTATCGTTTCCGGTTTTATCGCAAGAGAAATATTCACTATTCCTCTATACATATCATGCCGACTTTCTCAGTGCACTAACAAAAACAGTGTTGGGCAGTACATTCAGGTGGCAACATATTTCGGCTGCTACCAACTACTGCAACTATGGACATGAATCTGACATTTCGTAAACAAGAGAAAAATTAGAAATTTCGACGCGCACTTTAGACTCGACGGTCATTCTAATTAATTTTTCATTTTTTTTCACTTATATATTTTCCTTGAAACTCACCTATTCAAGTGATTTGTGCCAGCCGGACATATCGTAGAAAAAGCATCCTATTTTAGGATTATTCTTCCCACAATATGCCGACAAGCACAAAACCTCGTGCACATGCAGTTTCAGACAATTTACTTAGGTTCGGAGTTAGCTGCGGTATAACCCAGCCGCTAATCAAGCTTCCCTGCCATACATGTATAAGCTCCAAGAAGAGCCATCCCAACATAAAAAAACATAAAAGCTTTGGACACGGCTGACCACAACTCCCTATCCATTAATCACATGACTTGTTGGTCAGCCGTAAACGGGGTGTCCAAAAGCTCTCCCTGGCTCCTCCTGCAATAGAACATAAAGGGTTGGGCAATTTCCGTGGTAAAGAGGCCGCCACGTTGGCGACAAGGCCTCACCTAAAAAAGCCGTCCACGCATTTTTTTGAGTGTCTTCAGGGGCGTATTTTCTATTTGGGGAGGGCCCCGCAACAAAACTACAGGTTCATCAAGGTGACTGGTGAGCGGATTTATAATTTAGATCTTTGATTTGAAGATCCGGGGCGAATTTAAACTACAACGTGGGGAGCTCCCACGCCCTGGGATCCAGCCTGGCATTAATACTCGCTACATTAGGGAAGTATATGAATATCTTCGGAATAAAAGAGTTACTTTGTGAGTCGTTTCCTATTTTCTTTCGCAAATACTTTTACCTCATGATCTGACATAGGCATAAGTTTACTCCGGTGGCTGAGTGTACGGAAGTTCTAAGAGCGCATTCAATTTCCGATAAATACATACCCAGTCTCGATGGTCCTTCTTCAGATACGTTCTAATGGCCGTAATATCTGATTGATTTACGCGTTCTGACGCATTGGATTGGGGCGAGTACACGGCTGTCCTCATATGGGTAATTTTATATTTTTCTATCATGTCCTGAAAGCTTTTCGATACAAACTGAGTACCTTTATCGCTATGGATTACTTCTGGTACCCCAAATTTGTGGAATATCTCATTTACCAGGAATCGGATTACATTTCCGGAAGTGGCTTCTCGCATTGCCTTGAGAAAGGTAAATTTAGAGAAGTGATCCACAACGATAAAAATGTATGAATTTCACTTTTAGCTCGGGGATATTTCCCTAAAAAATCTACATAAAGTTTTTGAAATGTTCTATCTGTCACTACCTCTTGACATATTGCTGGCATTAACCTCTGATTGCAGGAGTTAGATTCCTTACAAATTTGACAGTTTTTTACATATTGTTTGATCTGAAGCGAAAGAACTTCTTGACTGGTTCCAAAGTTTTTATTATTCCACCATGGGCGGCAGTGAGGGAATTATGGGCCTTATGAATTATTTCATGGGTAATACTGAAATATTTCCATTTGAATTCCTCCTCCTGTTCCTGATCAAATGTTTAAAGACAACGCCATCCTGAATTTTGATACCTGGCAATTTTTCCGTATTCTCATTTACATTCCTCATCAAATCTAAATATTCTTCACTTTCGAATTCTATCGTTTCGAAGTCTAATAGTTCGTCTCTTGAGATTTCCTCAATTGTCATATGTGTAGAAGCTCTTGATTGGATATCTGCGACAACGTTATCTGAACCTATGCGATGCTCTATCTCGAAATCATAGGCCTGTAACTGAAGTGACCACCGGGCCAGTCTGTCGCTTAAATCCTTCAATGTCATTAGCCATTTTAATGATGAATGGTCGGTAATTACAGTGAATGGCACGTACGGTCTGAACTTTTTAACAGCCATTACAGCCGCCAAGCATTCCTTTTCCGTAACGCTGCACTTACGTTGACACGAATTTAGTTTTTGTGAGTAGAAAGCTATTGGGTGTTCCTCATTGTTACTGTTGAGCTGGTATAGAACAGCCCCGATTCCGTAATCGGATGCATCACACTGAATATATAAACGCTTCAAAAAATCTGCATGGCGCAGAACCGGAGCTGAAGTTAGAGCCTTTTTCAAAATTTCAAACGCCTTGCGGACCTTATCGTTAATTTGAAATTTCTTTACCTTTTTTAGCGTGTCTGTCAATGGCGCTGAGATTGAAGCAAAGTCTTTAATGAAGCACCGGTACCAGCCAGCAGCGCCTAAAACACTTCTAACTTCGCGTGGACTCCGAGGTACTTTAAGGTTTCGAATGGCCTCGATTTTTTCAGGATCTGTCTTTAGCCTACCATCACCAATGATGAATCCCAAATACTTCAACTCCCTGAAACCAAATTTAGATTTCTTTAAGCCGGTCGTCAAATTGGCCTTTCTAAGACAATCTGCAACTTCCATAAGCAATCTTACATGTTCATCAAAATCACTTAAGATAACTAATAAATCATCCAAATAAATGAATACATTCTCCTTCAGACGATGCGGGATAACTCTATCTATCAGTCTACATAAACGCTGTGCCGCATTACAGAGACCAAAAGGCATTACTCTAAATTGATATAAAGGGCGACTCGGCACGGTAAATGCGGTATAAGGTTGCTTCCTTCGTCCAGCTCTGTTTGCCAGAAGGCATACTTCAAGTCCACGCTGCTTATGTAGTACGTCTCATCGATTCTGCTCAAGATGCCGTCTATGTTTTGGAGCGGATACGCATCCTTGATTGTTAACTTGTTCAGTTTACGTGCATCGAGACAAAATCTATTTTTTCCAGGTTTTCTAACAACTGTTGTCCGGTTACTCCACGGACTTTCACTTTCTTCTATTACATTAAGCTTAAGCATATTAGCAATCTCCTCGTATACTATAGCCTGCACCGCTGGAGAAATTGGGCAGTAACGGTCTTATACGGGTACCGCCCCTTCCACTAATTTTATCGCGTGTTTCTCCAAGTCAGTTCGTCCTAGGCCTTTCTCTTCAAAAGTGTAGAAACTTTTTACCACCTTCTGTAACTTTTGCTGTTGTATATATGTTAGGTCATGTGGTTTTAATTTATAATCTGCTTTATCTTCTGCTAAATCTTTCTCAATCTGTTCCATCTTTAACTCGTCTATGGGAATTATCTCAGGCGCTAGTTGAAACAATTTCCAAAAATCTATACCAAGATACAATTCCTGTTCTAAATCCGGACATAAATATAATTCCATAGGCCTCACTGGATCTTTACATTGTATTTCTACTATTACTTTCCCGAGAATTCGGTGTTCTTGTCCTCCGGTCGTTTTTACGTTATGCAGATCTGCAATTCTGGTCTGCATGGGACCGTTGACCATGAACATGAATATTTTCCATAGCAATATTTTGCAAATAAAAAATGTTTACTAAGCAGAATATGCCTGCATGGAAATATACATGTTCCATTTACCTTTGTTCGCAACAACAACAACAGTTAATGCATAAAATAACAAGATATCATATAACAGTGGTCACTGCCCGTCTGTTAATTTGATCGCTGGGTATATCACGCATTTTACAGTCGCAGGTAAAAGTGTGGTAACAATAAATATATCTTAAAACTAAACATTCTCCCCCGCGTAGACTGAAGGTCAACAACGTGTAAATGTAGTGTTAAACTGCTGAACGTCCTCTGGTGTTGTCCTTGATGTTATGGGCCTTGGTTTCGGTGCAAATCGTTGCCATTTCAAACACTTGAGGGTTACTTGAATAATTAATAGGACTGCTATCAACACCAGTGCTTCGTAAGCAATGATCAAGCTGTGATGATGCTGATTTGTTTGTGGTGATTGCGTCAGATTCTTGATGTCTATTGAATTTAGCTGCCTTTGAATTGCTGATAGTTTCTCTATGTAGTTGTTATTTGTTATTGGAAGATATGGTGGGTCTGAGACGGTGTTACTGCCTTGGCCAAGTGTTTCTGATAATGGTATGCCACTGAAACAGATATATGAGTTGCCTTTAGGTGATGACCAGACGCTCTTGCTCATGCGTGTCAGTAGCTCATGTTTTATCACACATTCTGATTGCAGATACAGAAATCCAGATCCGGTCAATGTGATATGCGACACTTCTTCCCACAGACTGCAGTAACTTGAATTGGTTTTGGTAGTGCGAACATCCATCGATTTTGCTCAGTGGCCTGGGCCTAAATCTGCCCTTGGACCTTGATGTATTGACAGATGGGCTGTGATTCGTTGTTAAATAGACTTATTTCACATGCATTTATTGATGATCCTCTGCTATAAATTGGATGTGTATTGGTACATATATATGTTTTGTCCTCTAACATAATGCAGTGTTGAAGAATTTCGGTGCTGGTTGGGAAGTATCGATTTCGGTGAATTGAAACCGCTAGAAGTTGTGTGGACAATTTGATGGACTTCATTGTTTGGTTCACCATTGTTGGTATTGGATCAACCGGTAAACATTGAAATCGTCGAGTGTACTTAAGGGAATTGTTATTTTAGAAGTGGCATGTCTTGGTGTGATCCACTTTTTACTGTCATCAGTTTGTAGACTGACAAGAGGTCTACATGATAACCAGGAATTCTCATAGTTGGGGGTAATTGTGCCAGCGTTTTGGTGATTTCATTGCTGAGCTGCTTTGGCGAGAGTAAGAGTGGACTGATTTGACCATAGTGAATGCTCGTCATCACGTTGATGAGTGATGATTGAATTTGTTATATGTTAAGTGTCATTAATGTTAATTACACGGATAAAGAGAGGTACAATTGTGATAGTTTCTCATCTAATATGATATTCTCTGTTGCATGAAGGCGGTTAATGATTTCAGTAAGTTGGTGTTCAAAACTTGATAATCTTTTCATTGTGATAATTTAACTACTTTTAACGATGTTCATAGTGAAGTCAATTATGGACGTTTGGTTCTTCATACACGAAATCATCTGTCCTTCATTTTCCTGAATTACTGTAATAGTATCCGACATCATTTCGGCGTAATCCGAATCAAAGACTCCGAACAACAACACTTCCAATAATATTAAGAGCCCCTCTTTTCTGTCGATGTGGAACGAGTAAAGTGTTATCCATTGATACTTCCGTGTTAATATGTTGGAAGTGTCTAACAAGATTCTCGCACTCACGTTTTTGTTGAATTTGTTGACATATATGTTGAAGGGCCATTGTACCATTTTGTAGTGCCTGTATCTCCCTTTTTAATTTCCCTAATTCATAAAATATTACAAGCCCATTTTTTTCAAAGTGGATACCTGTTGTCTCCGGAAAGTTTTCTACCTTCACTGGACTACATATGACAAATGGAAGGATCAATAATATTGTTATTAATATAGCTGGTGTCGAAAGACGTCGTCGTGTTGGCTTCGCTAGAGGTTTGGTATCGGTGGGAATGACGTCGACGTTTGAAATATGTACAGATCCGCTTCCGGTTCATTTGAATTTTGATCAGAATTTGTGACTGATTGAAGTTCGCCTGGACCAAGTTGTTGGCCATTTTCAATAGGAAGTAAGGCGCGTTTGAAACTTCCAGTTTGTACATCGGCCACCCGTGTAGATCCATCATTTCCTGGATAAACGTGAGTTATTCGTCCCAATGGCCATTTCATGACGGGAGAGTTGTCTTCTTTAATGATGACCATGTCTCCTGGTTTGACGTTAGGAGATGGCTTTCTCCATTTCTGCCGCTGTTGCAGCTCGTGCGGATATTCACTGGACCATCGTTTTCAGAACTCATGTTTTAATTGTGTTACGAGTTCCCATCGGGACAGAAGTTTTTTTTGCACTGGCATCGTTATCCACCGCTGCTGTGGGAGCCTCTCCGATCAGTAGATGTCCTGGTGTCACTGCTGATAGGTCGGAAGGATCATTAGACATCGACGTCAAAGGTCGTGAATTCAATATTGCTTATATTTCAACGACTACTGTCTCCAGTTCTTCATACGTCAATGAACTCCGGATTAAAAGATGCTTTGCAGATTTCACAGCTGCTTCCCACAGCCCACCGAAATGAGGAGCTCTGGGTGGAATAAAATGAAATGTTATTCCTTTTGAGCTGCATGTTGAAACTATTGATTTCTGTCCATATTTTGAGTAAATTGACTCAGTAAGTTCCGGCAGTTGATTTCAAGCACCAACGAAGTTTGTTGCATTGTCGCTGTATATATTCTGACAACGTCCTCTTCGACTGATAAAAAGTTTTAATGCTCCTATAAATGCGTTGCTTGCTAATTCACTTACAAGCTCGAGGTGAACTGCCTTGGTGGCAAACCAACAAAATACAGCGATATATGCTTTTGTTGGCCGCTTTCCTCTGACTTTGTAGTGAATCCATAGCGGGCCGCAGTAATCGACTCCCTCATTGATAAATGGTCTTGATGGAGTCACTCTTGCTTGTGGAAGGTTGCTCATAATCTGTGGGCCAATTGAGGGCGAGCCTTGTTACATCGTATGCATTTTTGTACAATGGCCCTTGCCGTTATTTTTCCTTTTATTGGCCAGAATCTCTGGCTCATGATTCCTAATAAGGTCTGTGGACTATAATGCTTGTTTTCTTCGTGCATCATCTTGAATATTAGTTTGATCAATATGTCGTTGTATGACAACAATATTGGCTGCTTGGCATCATAGGGTAGAGTTGATTCTTCTAATCGTCCTCCAACACAAGTGATTCCTTTGTTGTCAATAAAGGGGGACAAACTGGTGATGATACTTTGTTTTCCAATGTCTTGACGTTGTTCAATTTTTTTTTAATTCGGCCGCAAAATCAATGCCTTGGATGGTCCGTATAATAACTATAAGTGCCGCATCGATTTCTCTCGGGTTCATTGCCCTTAGGTCTGGTCTTAGTGGTTTTTGTAGTGGAATTTCGAATGAAACGAAGAACATAAGATAATATTCTCTGTAGTCTCGGGAACGAGCCTCTGTGTTGAGTTTTGTATATAAACTCAAAGTTTCTGGTTGCTGCTAATACCATCGGTGTATTCTTTTTCCTTTCAATATCAGTGGAAATTTGCAGTTGAGATAATAATTTTGCTGGCCACAATTCTTGTCTTCCATGAGAAAAAGAGGTCCTTGAAACCATAGGTGACACTTTGCAATAGCCCTTGCAGATAAACCTCTCGATAGAACGTCCGCTGTTTTGTTCTTGGAACTGACGTGTCTCTTTTGTTCTGGTAACGTCAGTTTCTGAATTTGTGAGATCTTATTTCCAACAAATGTTTGGAATGATGATGATTGGGCGTTTATCCAAGCTAGTACAATCTCATACTCAGTCCATAAGAAAATTGGTAGATCATTTATCTTCATATCTTTTCGTAGCTAATGCGACAATTCTGCTGCTAACAATACTGTGCATAGCTCTAACCTTGGCAATGTTTGTTTTTGAGGGGTGCTATTCGAGATTTTGCGCATAATAGACGCGTCATCACTCTATTATCCTTAAATGTTGCTCGTAACTATGCTGCAGCAAAAATGTGTAACTGTGTGGTCAGTGGTATGCCACCTTTGAATATGTGAAGAGATATTTGAAGATTATTCAAAATTACAAAATTTTTGCGGAAATTTGTCCATGTTGAAATTAGATCTGATAGGAGGCATTCGTCCCACGTTAATTTAAGCTGCCACAAATGTTGAATGAACATTTTCGCCTTAACTACGACTGGTGCCAAAAGTCCAAGCGGATCAAACAGTTTTGCCAAGTCGGAACATACTGTCCTTTTTGAAGTGACATTTACTAGTTCCACCTTTACCTTAACGCAAAGGTGGTCAGTCTTTGGTAACCAAATCAGACCAAGAGTTTTGATGCAGTCTCTATCGCTGCTGTTGAGATTGAGTAGAGATTCACTTCACGGTCATCTTGCGGAATGTCTTGAAGAAGTTCAGGATGATTTGCACTCCACTTACGACAATTAAATCCATGTTTTTTCAAAATGTGGATTAGCTGTCGTTGAGATTCAATAGCTGTAGCTAAACTGTTCGATCCTCGCAGCCCATCATCTACGTAAAAACAGTTATTGAGTACCTGGGCACCTAACTGATAACTGAATTAATTTTCACTTGCAAATTTTTGAAGGCATTTAGTGGCCAGATATGGAGCTGCTCGCGTGCCGTAGGTGACTGTGTTGAGTTGGTAATATTTAATGGGAAATGAAGGATCCGTTCTCCATAAAATTATCTGGTATCTCCGATCATCTGGATGTATCAAAATTTGACGCTACATCTTTTCGATATCTGTTGTCAAAACAAATCGTGGTAAACGAAAACGAACGAGTATTGAAAATAGGTCACTCTGAACTATTGGACCAGTATACATTAAATCATTAAGTGAATAATTTGATGAAGTTTTGGCTGAAGCGTCGAAAACTGCACGTGCTATCTGGTTTAAGCACACAATGATGAGGGATGAAATAGTTAGGGGCCAACAAAGAATTAATGTCTACTTATGTCATGTGCCATATTTTTTATATTCTTCCATGAAATTGATATATTGTGTTCCTATGGACGGATCTTTCAGTAGGCGACGTTCAAGGGTGAAGAACATCTTGTACGCCATTTCTTTTGATTTTCCTAACGCAGTTGTATTCGCGCGAAATTGTAAGCGCACAATAATCCGTGCTTCACTGTTTGTTTGGACGTTTTGTACGAAATGGGCTTCACATTGTTGTTCCTCCTGCGATAATCCCTTTTCAATAGGTCCATCATCCTCCATTCTCTATAACCGCTCAATTACATCGCTCAACATTTCATTCTCGAACGATCCAGAGGTTGACTTGAGAACCTGAGTCTAACATTGCCCGAAATTCACTTGAATTTCCATTGGCTGCTGTTATTCTTACTCTTGCTGTTGCAAGTAAGACATAACTCTTGAGCGGCGAAAGTTTTTCTGCTGATGCTTATGAAACGATTGCGTTTGTAGTGTTGGGTATTACTTCTTTTGCGTTTGCTAGAGGCATATTAGAAACATGTTGTGGATTGGTAGTTTTGATTGACGGCTTAGGACTCGATCCCAAATGCAGTAATGTGTTGTGTTTCAAGTTACATTTTTTACAGGAACCTGAATGGAAGAATGATCGCTTTTAAAACAAATAAAGCATAGTTTTTATGATTTAACATATTTGTGTCTGTCTACCTCTGATAACTCCAGAAACTTACTGCAATGGTACAGCGAATGACTTCCACTGTGACATATCTTGCAGTTATCTCCTTTCCTATCAGAAGTAATTACTGAAGATACCGTTTTGCTTGGTGATGATTTCTCTTTATGACCGATGGCATCCATTGTTCGAAATTGAAGCTCGAGGAATGATAGTAGATTTTTGATGCTTCGATATTCCCTCGGATTTTCTAAAGACTGCTCGAATCTTATGTGTATGTTGCCATCTAATTTCTTTATCAATATTTGCAGAAATAAAGGGCTCCAAGACTTCGTCTCTACTCCAATATTGTCTAATGCCAATAAACATTGACGAGTTGTGTCGTGTAGCGCTTTGATGGAGGATACGGTTGACGATCCTATAGGTTGATTTAGTAACTTTTCTACTAATGTATCTATTAAAATTCGCTTGTTGTTACAACGATCCTGCAGCATTTTCCAGGCTGTGCTGTAATTACTTTCCGTCGCAGATAAGTGGCTGATTAGTTTTTCAGCTTCTCCTGATAAATTTGCCTTCAGGTACCACATTTTCTGCACTGACGATATGTTTTGTGGTTGATCTATTATTTGTAGCAGGACCCATGATTGGTCACATAACTCCTCTAACTGACTCCATAGCCTATTAATGGTGTCAACTTGAATTTTATAAAACTGTTGTGTTTCATGTGCATTGATTGACGAAAGTGTTGCCAATAATCTTTTTAATGCCGACATGCGAGCTGAGATTTTTCTAATCAGTCCATGAGGTGAAAAATCTCCTGTAGGTGCTTCACCGTTTGTCAGTGCAGCATTATTGAGGTTGGGTAGTCTTTGACTTTTGGACTAAAAGGGATTTGGCTGTTTCCTTTTGTTCTTCCGCAGTGGTTGTCTTGGGAGATGTTGATGTTGACATAGGTAGGACTAAATCTTCCCCAGCCGCTGCCTTCAGTTACTTGATAGCCATTGCAGCACTAAACTTCGCCCCAACGGTTCCGTATAAGTCTTTTGTGAGATACGGATGGTCGTCCTTGATAGAAAGATGTCTTCGAATCCCATTGTCTTGACTATCGAAGACATTCCAAAGAGCATTCAATTCGTCGGATTTCTTTTGGTAGAAGTCTAATGAGCGTCGATCCAAGGAAGCCTTCTTTATGTTGGCAATAGCCTTCTGTAGTTCTATTGCGTTGCCATCTTGTATGACCACCAATTCGTCCACCGAAGCCATTGTGCCTTATTGATGCAAAAGGTTCTGCCTGTAGATCGGGTGTCTTCCTTTAGAATATAATTTTCTGAAGGATTTTGTTGACTGGTTTCGGCTTTTTGAGCTACCAACTGTTTGTTCCAGTCTTTAAGGATGCGTGTTCAAATTGTAGGGGTCACCAAAATGTTTGTTCCCCGTCCAGTATTTAAAGGATAAGTGTTCAAATTGTAGGAGTCACCAAAATGTTTGTTCCCCGTCCAGTATTTAAAGGATGCGCGTTCCAATTGTAGGGGTCACCAAATTGTTTGTTCCCGTCCAGTATTTAAAGGATGCGCGTTCAAATTGTAGGGGTCACCAAAATGTAGAGTTAGATTACCTAAATTATTAGTGTTTACCAATTCAAATGTAACATCAGAATTGGCACTAATTTATATGTTATACCTTTCAGTACTTGTAACTGAAAGGTTCTAAATAATTTTGAAAAAGAAAAAAATAGAAAGAGCTTGCTTTCCTTTCACTGACTGACTGGCGAGCAGTGAATATTTTTATTGACTATTTATACAATTACTTTAAACTTAATTGGTAATTTGTATTGCCGTTTCCATGCAGATCAGCAATTCTGGTCTGCATGGGACCGTTGACCATGAACTTGAATATTTTCCATAGCAATATTTTACAAATAAACAAAAATGCTTACTAAGCAGAATATGCCTGCATGGAAAATATGCAAGTTCCATTTACCTTTGTTCGCAACAACAACAACAACAACAGTTAATACATAAAATAACAACATATCATATAACAGTGGCCAATGACCGTCTGTTAATTTGATCGCTGGGTATATCATGCATTTTACAGTCGCAGGCAAAAGTGTGGTAACAATAAATATATCTAATAACTAAACAACCCTTGCCTCCGTTTTCCCGCTGGCAAATCGGACATCTCGACGTCGTCGTCCCTGGATTAACACATTTATAACAAAATTATCCCCTTACCGTGTCATCGCAATCCCGAAAGGTGTGGCCCGCTTTCCTGCAATTCCAACACGTCAAAGATGGTATTGATTGTCTATCCTGATTAATTGCAGATACTTCTTCCAAACCCTGACTATCATATTCCATATCAGACGCAGCTTCGTAAACATCCATGTATGCCTCACTAACCTGTCTAATATGACGTGAAGGTGGTTGCATATTTCGATTATCCCGTCTCGGAAAATTATTCTCGGATTCATTACATTCTTTTCTGAGCTGTTCGACAGATGACACTTGAAATGGGTACACAATCCTACAAATATTCTCTTTTACGTTCTTTTTCATTATTTTAATCATATCGAACTCAGAAATAGGCTGCACTAATTTTGCCCTAATTTGACCCATAACGTGGAAGAACGTATCAATAGACTCATTCGGCTGTTGTTTCCTTTGAGCCAAATCAGTTAGGATTTCGAAATTTTACCTTGATGATTGATACTGGCTCAACAAACTATATTTTAGCCAATCGTGGAACTTGCGTGTCTTCTGGAACAACCAGTACCATGACTTGGCCGGACCTGTTACCAAAAGGGGAAAATCTCATATTATTTCTATCCACGGGATACGATACTGCCACTGAAAATACTCCAAACGATAAACGAATTCTTCTACCCCTAAACTATTTGAATTGCCATTAAACGTTAGTCCTAGTTGGTTGATTCTTATTCCGCTATAATCTCTCCTTTCATCTAAAATTCTTGCCAAGCCACCATTGGAACTTGCTTGATTGTTCCCTGCATCTTCCCGATTTGGAGACGGGGTTGCTTCGTTTCGGGATCTGGACTCGGAAGCAGTCGCTTCAATTCTATTAACAGCTACCTCTGCAGTAAGTGTTTTCCCTGCTCTGACCTGACTGACAGTAATATTTGTCAAATCCTTAATAGCCATAGATAACTCCCCAAGGGTTTTACGAATATAATTAATTTCCCCTTGAATGGACTGTACTCTATTTTCTAAGGATCTCTGATGAATCCAAGTATCACTCGGTTGAGCCGAAACATTTGACCTCACATTTTGTACAGGTTCGTCACTGACGACCGTTCCTTGCGGATGCATGGGACCCAACGTATTTGTACTGGAAGATCTCACGTTGATTGTCCCAGACAAATCTCTAATTTGGCCATCGTTATCCCCGTTCATGTTGCTGTGAGTATCCGTTTTTCCTTTTCTCATCAACGTAATAATTTGATCTGTTTAAATCAAATAATTCAAATTCTATTTTTAGCTTGTGCCCGGGTTACTACATTCATCCCATCAAATCAAGACAATTTATATCGAATTATCAGACTGAATTCTCTGGCTTATTTTCGCCATAAAAATTAAAAAAAAAATAACACGACGTTAGGAAATTTTAATCCTTTAACTTGATACCTTTCTATTAGTTAAATTTTCAAAACGTTTTATCTTCTATTTTCAATTCAAATTAGGGGATGGTAACGTGATAGGTGAAGTGTGCGGTTATTTATTTATTTATTTCTTTGGCTCTACTCAGAGCGACTCATCGGAATGTGTTAGACAATCTAAAAATTCGAATTCCTACCACAGTCCGGGTTGTGATATGATATGTCATCCTAACGACCATATCAAACGTCAATTCTCTCTCATAATACTAATATCATCTAGACGTAGTATAGACGCGATATCCATTGGATTTGAATTCGTACGATTTGAATACGTATGCCACGACATCTTCTTACATTGTAATAAACATTTTATTTTGTTCCTCTTGACATCCGAAGTCCAGGGTTCTTCGTACAACGTTGTTCTAGAAAGTTCCAGAATGGTTACGACAACTCCTAAACTAGACATCTCTTGAATACGAATTCAACGACGGACTATTTTATCTTGTTAATCGTTTATTGCTTAGTGTTTTGATGACCTACACTTTCATATTTTTCACGAAATCAAAAACGTCGCTTTATTCTTTCTATTGGGCGCCATATTGTCACGTGGTCCTTATCGCTGCGTGAGGATGTTTCATTGCACCGACTAGCATCGTCGTTTCTCACGACGCATCAATTATTATTATTGTTTTTTATACTAACACAAAATTAATTACAAAACACACACATTCCGTTTGAGCGGGAGGTAGATGTTGACCTCCAGCCGCCCTTCCCTTCCATGGCCACCAGGTCTCCCCTGTTATATTCGTGAGCCCACAATACAGCGCACATCACACCACTAACCTCACATTACCTTATCCATTTTTTTACTCAAAATTACCACACCATTATCGACTTGTCTTTCAATAAAAAGTCATCTTAAATTTATTAAAAAAATTACCTAAACTATCACACTTAATACTAAAACAAACAATTCTTTTTTATCAAAGCCCGAACAAAAAAAATCAAATAAATAAACAAATCTGGGTATATAATATTAAAAGAAAATTGAAATTGACTTTCGGTTTCTTTCGATTGCTTTCAAGATCAACTTTATAGTTTTTACACCTACACTACCATAAAACATTAATACACACACAAAGTACCTATATCTATTTCCTACGAGGTATCTATTATCTTCCAACACATATATCTTTTTTCTTACCAATTATTTTATCGTAATTGTTTTTTCTAGGTATCTAGCCTCAGGAGCTCCATGAAGCACGTAATCATCACTATTAACTGGTAATTCGCCTAAGAAGATATGTGTTTCACCATTTCCTATACTCGGAATAAACTTTATAATTAAACCTTTAATACCTCCTAGAATTACAAGAAATGTAATTTAAGACTAATTACACAGTGCAACACGAACAAAAATAACCATATACGGACACCGCTACATGATAAAAGACCAAAAAAAAAAGACCCGTGTTTTTTTTTCCCCCAAAGTCATGCACTTTTTTTATGGGCCCCCAGAGATTTAAGGCCTCGGTGTAATTTTTGGAAAAAAGTGATCATATTCTCAGGCTCATATCTTGCAAACCGTTCGGAATTTTACTCTCTGAGGCAAAGTTCTAGCTCTTGTCATAAAGAACAAAAATTGTGAACATATAAAATCAAAAAAACTTCATCTTCAAGGTCAAAATCGCAAATGTCGCTGAACAAATCTTATAGGCTGTAGTGTGCGCAGGTAGCGTATACGTGCTGTTGATTAAGGAGAATATCACTCATACGCACTGCAGTCGGACTGACCATTAACAGAAACAATATATTTTTCTTACCTAAACGGTGTTAAGAATCATCCCTAGGAAGTTCATATGTTCTAGAAAGTTGTTTATTGAGATCTTAGGTACATTTTTGTAGTTGATTGTTTCCCTGAATTTTCAACGGTTTGCTACCTATGGACCTGAACAGGGGAAAAAAGGTTAAAAAATCGATTTTTTTTCACAATTTTTGTTCTTTATGACAAGAGCTAGAACTTTGCCTCAGAGAGTAAATCAAAATTCCGAACGGTTTGCAAGATATGAGCCTGAGAATATGATCACTTTTTTCCAAAAATTACACCGAGGCCTCAAATCTCTGGGGGCCCATAAAAAAAAGTGCATGACTTTGGGGAAAAAAAAAACACGGGTCTTTTTTTTTTTTGGTCTTTTATCATGTAGCGGTGTCCGTATATGTTTATTTTGAAATGACTTCAAAAATGTTGCACAGTGTTATAATTAAGCTAATGTAATGTATGTTCGAAATCAAGATGATTCTTCTGAGGAATAATGGCTTTCCTCAGAGGAATATGTGGAATACCTTTGTCGGCGCATGTGTTAATGAGATAATTAGAGAATTGGTCTGAGGAATATGTGTAATTGCTCTTGATTTCGAACATACATTTGTTTTGGGGGTATCATATTTCACGACGCGGACACTTTGGTGTGGACGAGGGAGGTTGGGGAATGGTTGGAAATGAGGAAGTGTATGTATGTGCGAAGGTATGTAAGTATACAAATGTATGTGTATGTATGCATGTGTGAATGTAGTATGCTCTAATGTGTATACGTAAGTATGTGAATGTTCTTGTATGTACGTGCGAATATGAGTTTGCGTGAATCTGTGTATGCAAATGTACGTGTATGTATGTACGAATGTACGTGTAATTTCAATCGATTGGCTGAGTTGCTGGCCGATGGAGATCGTTGTAAAGATGAACAGTGTCCAACTTGGATACGGGGAAGGGGGAAGAAGACTTGGAATTATGGTACCGCCCCCACTTCAAAACAAATGTATGTACTTGCTCAAGAGGAACTGCACATATTCCTCAGAGGAGATTGTGGAATTCCTCTTGATTTCGAACATACATTTGTTTTTGGGGGTATCATATTTCACGACGCGGACAAGTTGGTGTGTGGATAAGGAAGGGGCGGGGGAGGGTTGAAAATGAGGAAGTGTATGTATGTGCGAATGTGAGTATTCGCCAATGTACGTGGGTGGCCGAAGGAGATCATTACAAAGATATTCGTTGGCCTTGAGCGCCCCGGTAGTCGAGTTGGTAGCGTGCTCGGCTATCGGCGTTGGGGTCGTGGGTTCGATTCCCACCAGAGGCTCAAACCCTGCACCCAAAATTAGAATATAAATTTATTTTGTATTGTAATTCATAATAAATAAAAAATATTCGTTGGTGAGCCAGGGGTGAGTGAGTAGTGTCCGACTTGTATGGAGGAAGGGGGGAAGAAGTCTTGCAAATGTACAGCTCAGAGGCGATGTTGAATTCCTCTTGAGTTAGAACATGTGTACACACATACACATATTTGTATAGCATGTATATAATTTTCTACAAGATTTCTTTTTTGAGCAAGAGATCTGAATATTGTGTGAATGTGAGTGTAGTTATGTGCATGACTCAGTTTTGTGTATATTGTTCTGAACTAGCATGTCATGGTCAGTAATTATACATGTTTCTGCAGCAGTATAAGTACGTTCGTGTAAGGATACAAACCTAAAATAAAATGCATAAATATTCATATGAAAAGACGAACGCTATCAGTACTGATAAAATCTTTGAAAACATGGTATTGAACGACGAGCTTATATCCATGTTTTCCCTAATTACAAATATTTTTTAAAATCAAATAAAAACTAAATATAAAATGCAATTTATGTTCGAATAGGAAGCTTAAATTGTTTTATATTCGAGAGAACACTGCGTGGAGGATATGGTACAAACAGTTGGATGACATAAATATTAAAATTTCCGAATTCTAAGAAAGGGATTCTGGGTGGGCATTGTTAAAAATACTCTGGCTGTACATAAATACAAATGAATCAAGCTTAATAAGATGGTCCCACTACATTAAAACACCTAATAAACTAGCAGCAAAAAGAGCTTGTCTAAATATAAATAGCGATGATATGTTCTGCTTCAAATGGTGTATAATAGCTGCTTTGGATAAACGAGATATGAACGCAGATCGTATTTAACCTACAGCATTGCAGATGTTATCACAATGCGAAATAATATCATATTGAAATTTAAAGGTTTAAATTTTCCATTGTCGGTCAAACAAATAAAAATCTTTGAAGCTAATAACAGAAACATCAGCATTAATGTGTTTGGTGGGCATGATGTTAAATGGGAAGTTGTTTGACCATATACATTAATAGAGGAAGAGAGACCAGTCCATATAAATTTATTGCTGTTGGAGAAGAATGGACTATACCACTACATATTGGTTAATGACCTTTCAAGTTATTATATTTAAATAAAAAAATTCAGTTTTTTCGTTTGTATTTTTTTTTGGTCTGTAATCAATATTTGATTTGGAATATTTGAACTGGAATATTGTCCTGGCTAAAAAATTTTAGTATTCCACTCATCAGCTAACACATTTGGAGTACATACCGAGAAGACATAAAATGAAATGCAATATGATTGTAACAGAAATGCCACTTCCAGAAAAGGCGGTTTTGCAGTTCACGCAGTACAAAAGGATGTCTATTGATGTCCTATTTACAGTATATGCGGACTTTGAGTGTATTCTTGATAGAAGAATTAAGCACGAGGAATACGCTAAAGAGCAAACATATTCCACGTGCATTTAGCTATTACATTAAGTGTAGCTTTGACAACAGCTTAGATAAGTTTGACATATACACAGGGATGGACGGTAGCAAATTTGTAAAGTATCTGTACGAGGATTTATTACAGCTATTTAAAAGTAAAAAATTTACGAATAGTTTAACACCCAGCGAGGAATATATTTATAAAGTACGGGACCAGCACACAACGAGTGCAATTTGCAACATCGTATGCCTAATTTTATATAATTTTTTCCATAACTTTTCTTCTTACGATTGTCACATTTTTGTTAAAGAATTAGCTAAAATTTCAGGGTCTATTAAAGTGATTCCTTTAATAGTAATACGTATCGCTTTCTCATATATCTCAAAAGGGGGAAAACAGCCATTTAGAATTGAGGTTTTTAGACTAACTGAGATTTATGGCTAAAAGTTTAGATAGACTAGGTTGTAATCTTTCAGATGATGATTTTCATATCGTTAAGTCACAGTTCACAGACATAAATAAATTTATGCTCATGAAAAGAAAAGGAGTTTTTCTTATGAATATTTTAATTCTTTTGGCCGTTTAGATGACAAAGAACTTCCTCCTCAAGATTCATTTTTCAATACTCTCACTAACAAAAGTTGTTTTGCAGCAGATTATACTCATGCTAAAAAAGTATGGGAAACTTTCAATTGCAGTACTTTACGCAATTATAATGAATTATATTTAAAAACAGACGTCCTTTTGCTCACCGAAGTTTTTGAAAACTTTAGAAAAATTTGCAAAAAAAATTATAGCTTAGATCCATGTAAGTATTATACTGCCACTGGGTTGTCATGGGATGATACGCTTAAATTTACTGGAGTCAAGTTGCAGCTCCTAACCGATATTGATATGTATAATTTTTTGTATTCAAGGCAAATGGTTTTATTCTGAAATAAATTCACCGAATTCCCTCTTTTAGTCAGGAAAAAGTGTATATTGATGAAAATACTAAACATAGAAGGGCAGTAAAGAATAATTTTGAAAGAGTTTTCCTTAAATTACTTGACAATTCTGTCTATGGAAGAACCATGGAGAATGTGGACAAGAGGATAGACGAACGCAACGAACTAATAAAAATCATCTAGGAGCCCAAGATTGGATAGCAAAAACAAACTTCCATAGCGTAGCACATTTTTCCGAAGATATGGTAGCAATACAAACGAATAAAATAAAAACTGTTTACGACAAACCTATATATTTAGGGTTTTGTGTATCTAAGTATAAAATGTGTGATTTTCATTATGGTTTTATGCAGCCCAAATTTTGTGACCAGTTAGCCCTAAATTATATGGACACTGACTCCTTTATTTATACAATATATAAAGTAGCCTTTTATTAAAAAATTAGAAATTGAGAAATATTTTGATACGTCTGAGTATCCAAAAAATAATATATTTAAGATACCACAATTGATTAAAAAAGTATTGGGTATGATGAAAGATGAGGATTGTGGGAAGATTATGACCGAATTTGTTGGACTTCGGTCAAAAATGTAATCCTTACGACCGAGAATGGTGAAGAAGTAAAAGAAATCAAAAAGTCTAAAGGTGTCAAAAAATATGTGCTTGATAAAAATAGTATAGCGAACTACAGAGACTGTATGCTAAATAAAAAAAGATATATTGACGATATGTTGATATTCAAATCAAGGATGTATCAAATATACACAAATAATTACAATGACGATAAACGATTTTTTGCAAACGATTTGGGTTTTATTAAATTCATTTCAGCCTTACACAATATAAAATATCTTAAATCTAACAGTGGTAATTTACATCCTAGCATACTACAGTATCTTTCAAGGACAATGTCATTTATGCTAAGGTTATGTCGCAGCTTGCTGCTAACATGGCATTCTTTCTTTTTTTTACATTTACATGTTTTTCCTTAAAAAAGTAGAATTGTATAAAAAAGGAAGAGCTTTAACATTTTATTTCTTATACTAACACTTACACTAAATACTTACAAACTACTTAAAAACTATTATATACAAATTATTGATTGGTATTGTATACCGTGTCATCAATGTCCAAGGTCTTAAACCGTCTGTGGTAGAACAAGAGTTTGTCCGCCCGGTAAAGAAGTCCCTCGGAATCGAGAGTCAGTAGCCCAGCAGGTGGAAGGAACTCATTACTGAGTTGCATTTCCACACTGTCGGTCATCTCAAGACAACCCCTAATCAGTCTGTTGTCCAGAAACTCAGCCTTCCATAGAAGTTCAGAGCATTCCGGACAAGAAAGACATCGATTCTATCGAAATCGATAGAACCGTAAATCTTCCGGCAGGATGGTCTCCTAGGGATACCATCGGAGCCCATGACTCGCTTAAGTCCCAGACAGGAAACCAAAATCGTCCTTTCCCATCTCCTGAGTCTTTCCATTTGGCTGGAAGAGATCCAATACCAGACTGGAAAGGCATAGGAGAGTAGCGGCCTAATTATCTGTCGATATAATAATAACCTAACTTCGTCACCCAGTCCTCCCCTACATCTGAGAATTCTGTGGTACAACATGTATGTCTTCTTCACCTTACTTAACATGAGGTCAATGTGTCGATAGAACCTAAAGTTTTCATTAAAAGTCACCCCTAGATATTTAATTTTCACCGAGTTGCGCACCCGTTCCCCTCCAATCCGTATTTCAGGTTCATATGACCTGCAATTTGGATAAAGGAGGGACGTTTTCCCCTTGAATATGATACTGTCGCATTTACCAACGATCAGTTTCAATTTCCACTTACGCATATGAGTTCAGAGATATGAGTTCAATCTCAAGTTAACGGTACGGGACTTAGGCCCCGAAGCAGCGACAAGGATATCATCCGCATACACTAGGAGTAGATCTCCATCCGGTGGCTGCGGGATATCACTTACAAATATGTTGTAGAGTACAGGTCCAAGTAATGAGCCCTGTGGTACACCTGCTACAACATTCCTACTGTCTGACCTACTGTCCCCTACTTTCATTCTAAACGTCCGATCCCTTAAAAAATCTGCGACTATCCTACAAGTGTTGCCTCCAAAACCGTACATCAACATCTTGTGCACAATGCCGTCCTGCCACACAGTATCAAAAGCCTTAGCAAAGTCCAGGCTTACCGCAATGGTAGCCTGTCTTTTGTTCAATGCCCTCGATACGTAGTCGCCGAACACAACCAGTGCATGAGATGTGGAATGTCCTCTCTTGAAGCCGAACTGATTATCTGTAAGTATATCCAGATCTTCTATCGTCCGATTTACCCGTGCTAGGATAAAGTGTTCCGGAAGCTTCCCGAAGGCCGATAACAGCGATATCGGTCGGTAGCTTCCACACAAAGTGGGGTCAGTTCCGGGTTTGTGGATTGGAATCGTTACTGATTCCTTCCACGCCCTCGGAAAATAGCCCAAGTTGAGGCAGTGATTAATTAGCACCGCTAGGAACGTCCATGTTGTCAAACAAGTCTTTCTCAGAACTATGTCCGGTACACCGTCTGGTCCATTCGACTTGCGGTTCGGTCTACTCCTAAGAGCTGCGCCTACCTCTGCAGGGCTAATCAGCCCGAGATCATGCCATATGTCGTCGTCCCCTCTGGATGAACCATCTGCGCAAATGTCAGATGAAAATTCCACCAGCGGAGTTCTGTCCACCAAGTCCATCACTAACAGCTACCTCAAAAGGAGCTGTGGTAGAGAGTTGATCGGGCAGAACACACTGTAGGCCATCGGCTAGAAGATTAGCCTTACCATCGTCATCTGTTACCAAGACACCATTTGGGTCTAGCAGATTAGATATCGGCTTTCTAGAACTTATGCCAGCAGCACCTTTAACCTGTTTAAAAGTCTTGTTGTTGACTTTTATCCCCCTGAGGTAGTTTGCCCAGTGCTCACGTTCAAACTGAGCAATAGCTCCCTGTATTATTCGGACCAGGTTGCGAATGTCAGCCCTCAGTATGTTCTGCCGTCCGTAGTCGGTCCTTTGGCAAATCCTCCTAAGTCTTTTCTTCTCGCGGATGAAGCCAAGAATATGCGGAGGAAGACGCCTGAGTCCATTTGGGTCTAGCAGATTAGATATCGGCTTTCTAGAACTTATGCCAGCAGCACCTTTAACCTGTTTAAAAGTCTTGTTGTTGACTTTTATCCCCCTGAGGTAGTTTGCCCAGTGCTCACGTTCAAACTGAGCAATAGCTCCCTGTATTATTCGGACCAGGTTCCGAATGTCAGCCCTCAGTATGTTCTGCCGTCCGTAGTCGGTCCTTTGGCAAATCCTCCTAAGTCTTTTCTGCTCGCGGATGAAGCCAAGAATATGCGGAGGAAGACGCCTGAGTCCCCTACCCCCGGGAGTAATCCTGGGAATAGAAGCCTCCATGGCCTCCCTGAAAACCGCGCTCATATTCTCTACACATCCATCGACCTCAGCGGTAGTCACATTGTGTCCAGTCGGCAATACACAGTCCTCTAATCTACCCTCAAGAATCCTATTCAACTGCCTAACATTCATCCTGTCGTAGTTAAATAATGTACGTCGTTCTGTCCGTGTCAGTTCGTCGCGGCGCAAAACAACCTCTACAGCCCTATGGTCAGAGAAATACGTGGATGATACGTGGATGAGCCATTTAGCTCCACCCAGTTTCGCTACCTTTAAAACATTAAGGTTGAAATTGACCCCAGCCAATCCAGCCTTTACGTCTTCTACCTCGTAGTCGTCTGACAGTCTGTCAATGACTACGCTGTACGGTCCTGTGCCTTTAGGAGTGTACGTGTAGAAAGCGTACTTTTGCTCCTTTAGGGTTTCCTTCATTTTAGCAAAATCTTCTAATTTCTCTGTGTTGAGATGCGTCACTGTCCTGTTAACCACTTTACACATGTAGTTACTGTGCCCTAACACTCTAGTCATCTTCCTTGTTAGTTCCCTAACACCTACATTATATAAAATAATTGTTGGAATGCTTAATTTAGATTTCTTACCGGAAGTTGATTCCGTCGTCTTTTTTTCTTTTTTTGGTTGATTCCTGTTGGTAGCTGTCGTTCTTTTGGGTACGGCTCCTTTTGCTCCAGCGGTGAGCAAACATCCTTCTTTTGCACCGCCGGTGCGGTGTGCTAACAGCTTGAGACGCCGGCGGTGTGCTCACGGCTGCCCCAGATGTATGTGGCTTTGCCTCTTCTGGGACATCTTCTTCCATCTCACTGTCTTCTTCATCAGAAGTCAGGCGTTCCTCGAGCTCTTCAATGCGCTTTTTTAATAACGCATTCTCCTCGATCAATTATTGGAAGTTGGTTACGAGAGTCTCGAACTCCATCTTTGATACCTGGCAGGTACTGACGTCCTGTTCCAGCATCCTCTTCTTTGCACAGCTAGGAAGGTCTGCCATCGCAGGTACAGTCAATATCTGCACGTGTTCGGGTATACTGTGTTTTTCCACTTTTTTATTGGTGGCACTTTATTACCCTTTCCACAGAATTCACGTTTTGGGAAAACCCTTACACTTTTATTACACTACACTTTATAAATACACTGTTAGCAGGTAAATACGCTATCGGCGGTTAAAAAAACACGTCCGACTCCGACGAGCGATAAACACGAACTCACAATGACGATAAGAAAAAAATAGGAGTGATGGTATAAACACCTACGCTTGTGGTCATTAGAAAATTAGAAATGTAAATATAGAATTAGACGAAGAAATGTCAATTAACAATCTTCTTGAGACAGTACCAGAAGAAGAAGATGATGACGATTGTTAATTTTTAACGTTTTCATAAATATTGTATACACTTCTCATATTATTCAATAAAAAATAATTTGGTTGTTGTTTAAAAAAATATAACAATTTGATTTTATTTATTTAATTCTGAAATCATGTACGTATAAAATTCGTATAATTTTTCGTACTATTTCAGTTAACGGTATGTAATCTAATAAACGATCATGAAGTATTAAGCAGTATAAACTCAATTTTTACGTCAATGGGTCCACTCTTTATCGATTCGTTTTGATTGCTAAAATTAATAAAAGGGCGTACAATCTCTGGTCGCGTGAAGTCTTGTATGATCATTTGAGCAACTTTGAACAGGGATATAAATCTAAGCTAGCTCCTACCTAGAATACGCGACTAGTCACATTTACCGCGAAATGTATTTTTATGGTTATTTTTTCTTTTGAGGAGTTTGTTAAAATGATTTTTGCTTTGTGGACTATTCATCCATGTTTTGCCTAACATTCTCAATTCAGTTAAGCAAAAGAGGTGAATATCTTACGTATGCAGTGGTGTGGTTTGTTTCCCAATTTTCCATTTCCATGGTTGAGTTTATTCTTCCTTTTTCTCTGTTAGGAGACATATTTTTGTTGTGTTAAGTGGTTTTTGGGATTTTTCGGACTGACCCGAGGTTTAAAAGTGGTTAACAGGGAAGCCATCTTGATCAGTCTGTTCCAACTTTTATACTGCGCAAACGTGATTTACTTAATCCCGACTTAATACTGAAAATTTGCTTATGTAAGCTCTTAAAGGATTTCCATATCTACCTTCTATTCCTTTGTCAGGATTTTTATTTCCCCCTGTGAGTATTCCTGGATATGTGTCTTTCGGCATTTCCAAATGATCATAATGTGTCATCATTCTATCATTCATTTTTCTAGTGAAAAAGTGCGGAGAAAAGTCGTTAGAATTGAAGAAAATTGGAGAAGAGTCGTTTAAATTGAAGTAAAGTCGTGAAATTTAATGTGAAGGGAGTGGGTATTCAATCGATCTACATGTTTCGCCCGGAAAATTATTTCCTGATTGATTATTTTTAAATAATTTTATTAGATTGTATATTTTTGTGTTATTTTTAAGTTAAAGAAATTAAATAATTTCCTAAATAGGCAAAACGGATGTTAAATCGATTGCAACGCGTTAAATACAAACAAAGCATCCTTATTTTTTTGTGTGTAGTGTGTGTTGGTAACATCTGTTATTAATCGAAAAAATCGTGTTATAAAGAAAAATTAATGTTAAATTGCCGCCAGAAGTATATGTACTTTAGCCAGGTTCTAAACCATTATACCACACTCCCTTCGTGATGTCAGCATGTGAAAGACCTTTCATCGCTAGACAAGTAAGTGCATAAACATTCATACATATATAAATCAATGTAAAGACAGCTGCTCAGAGAGTAATCAGTCACCCCGTTACTTCTCTGAGTATTTTTGTCCCAAATAGAATGAACCATTGAGACTCCTTGATATAGCCTGAATTTTGTATGAATTGAATCTAATTAAATTGTATTATTATACAATATAAGGTGATTCAATAATATTTCTATTTGAATTTGCGTACGATGGTTTTAAATAAAAGTGTTAATGTGTGAAAGATTTTTTGTACATATGTAATGGAATATGTGTGAGGCGGGTTTGCTTTAGGCTACAGTTTGAGAAGCTCTATCACAGTCAACGCCGTATTAAACTGCCATGAAATCAAAATGTTATTGGTTTTTCAGACACACATTTCACTTTATAAACATTAATTTTCCAATATTTATTATCATTAAGCCTTGCTAATCTCATACGCTCGTTAATCAATCCGAGATAATGGTAAAATCCCTTATGAACTGTTAGTGTTTGCGTATATTCACGTATATACCTCAACAGCTCATTAATCGTTGTATTTTCGTTGTGGTTACCGTGACATTCAATACATGCAAACACTCAGAATTTAGGTACTGAATATTAAGTTTGCGATGCTATGTGATTTCATTTCCGAGTTGTCTTGGAAACTCAAAATTTATATCTATATAATGGTTAGTTAAATACTTAGTTGCATTATTTTTATTATTCACTTGTTATGCAGCTTTTTTTCACTGAACCAACGCTCAGGGGATGTCCCATATAAATGCAGTGCATTACGTAGTGGAAGGAAGATCAGATACTGGAAGTAGGAAAGAGGGAGTAGTGTCTGTTGACATCTGTTTTGAATCTCTGAATGTCGTAATTGGAGGGAAAGATATTTGCCGGAAGTCGATTCCACATACGGATAGTACGAAGAACGAATTTATTCTGTAATGTGTAGCGCGGCCGGTTGTCCAATCGACAACAAATGGGTGAGCGTTCCTGGGGAGTAGCGTATCTCTACCAAACGTTCTCACGGGCGGTATAAGATCACGAATTTCCGAAGCACAAACACCATGAAAGTATCGATAGAACAATGACACACAACCAACATTACGACGGTGTTCAAGGGAGACAATAGAATTGGATGTCCTACCGTCACCTATCAACACCATCGTCCTCCTCTGGACACGGTCAAGTAGCTCCAGAGATAAAGCTGGAGCACCCAACCATATATAGGAGTTGTATTCCATCTTTTGTCTGATGTAGGTAGTATAGATATTGAGAAGATCAGAGGGTGTGAAATATTTCTTTCATCGTTTTAAAAAGCTTAAACATTTGAATGCTTCTTTCGGCACATCAAATACATGTTTTGTCCAACGAACATCACGTTGTATTTTCATTCCAAAAGCATCGAGAGTATCTGATTGCTCAATATCTATACCGTTCATTAAAATCGATGACACCGTTGGATCAGTGAATCGCTTGTGAGACAACATGGAGCACTGAGTCTTACGTGCATTCAAATCTAGTCTACACGAAGACGTTGTTCGTACAGAAACTTTTCACGTCTAAATACCCTGGCACACATGGTTCTTGTCTGCTTGCAGATCAGTGGTGGCATTTTTATTTGAACGCCATTTCCTGAACGCTTCCTGTTTGGATCTGCCAGCAGTCTTGCATGTCTGGTTAAACCAACTTTTATTAGATGATTTTCCGAAATAACTTTAATTGGAATAAATGACTTCATTCCAATCAAGATAATATTTTCAATCATTTCAGCCGTAGCATCTATATCGCCATTTAGAAAACAAAGTTTCCAATTGAAATGCTGGAAAAAGTTTTTGAGCTCGGCCCAACGTGCCTTTTCGCATATATATATATATATATATATATATATATATATATATATATATATACGCTTTGGGGCTTGGGTCGAAGCGACACGAAGAGCGGAATACGAAAAGGATGCTGAAACAATACAGTGATCCGAATTACCAAGAGGCGCCAGAACGTTAACTTCATAATTTTCAGGGTGTGATGTAAAGAAAATATCAAGAATGTTAGAGTGTTGCGCTTGGACACACGGAATGTGAGTCGGTTCATTCACTAGTTGCGTCAAATCATTATGCGCGGCAAAAAAGTCGGCGTATTGACCCTCCGGTGTTGAGTGACTCGAATGGGCAAGACAAGAATTATGGACATTGAAATCGGCAGTAACCACATTTTCACTATCAGGACAATCCTCTAAAATGTTTGTAATTGAATCGGAAAGAGGTCCAAGCCATTTAGGGATACCTCGCTTTCCGCGTTTGGACTTCTATACACAAATCCCAAATGTAGTACGTGTGTTCCAAGCTTAAATTTAACCCAAAGGGAGTTAAATTCTGGATTTTCTGAGTTTAAGTCTTGCTGGCTCTGGAACACTATGTCGTTGCGTACGTAAACCACAAGACCTCTGTGGGGAATAAAGAGGGGCAGGGTGTAATACCCAGGTACGTGGAAATCCTGTGCATCAGAACCCTCACATACCTTAGTCTCACACAGAGCAAAAACATCAGGCCGATGGAAATGTACATGGCCGTACACGGCAAAAAATTCGCTCTCAGCCCTCGTACATTGGCAAATTGTACATAAAACTTACCCACCATTAGAACAGCCAAAAAAAGAAAAAACAGAGTCAATATGGAGCTACAGTTGCCAAACTCATCTCCCTGTCGTTGCTGTATTCACCCAATGCTCAGTGTTATGCCAGAAGCATTGGGCGAACAACGACAGAAAGAAAAGAGTGGCAACTGCACTGCACGAATGGGGAGGGAAGGGGAGAACGTACATACTATGGAGCGGACATAATGTGTGTGGTCAGTGATGTGAGGCCTTTGTGGATGCTGCTATAATGTTGTTGTTATTGTTAGGTAGTTGGGTAGTTTGTTTGGTCGGCGCCGATTTGGTCGGCGCGGCGAGATTTTTGTTGTTGTTTGTTTTTCATTTTTTCTTTAGTTCTATTTTATTGTTGTATGATTTTCGAAATTTTGTTCTTTTTTTATGTTTAACATAGAACTGAACGGCACAACACGGACAACAGAGAAACCCATGTGCATCGGACGACGGACTGACAAACACAAATGCACTAAACGTTAGTAATGTTTGATTTGTGAGAACCAGAAACCAGAGTTAGGGTGACAGAAAATGGGTTTATCTGGGACTTATCGGTGGATACAAGATAAACAGGAAGGGCGGGCAAAATGTTTGTGCCAGTACCATCTTTCGAACAAACCATTCAGGCTTTGGAAGTTGTCATCCAATCTTTTTTAGTTGATTTCTTTTGTTTCCTTTTTATCCTTTTACTATATCTTTTCTACCTCTCCCTTTAATAAAGCACGCAATTACATCATTTATTTAAAATTTTATGACAAGCAAATCTAAATGATAGACGGATCCTACCCCTCCGACGAGCAATAAGACTCGCCATCTTAATCATTTATGACTGTTCCTTTTGGAATTTAAAATTTCAATTGAAGCATTTTATGCTACAATTTATTGGGAGAACCATCGGTGATATGATAAATCAGATTATTCAGCAATAATCGATGGTTCCCAATATTTAATATTACATGTATACTTCTTTAGTATACTTACTTCCATATATACTAACATACATATATTTATCTTATTCTGAAAGGTGGAATATGAATACAGTCCGTCTGGCCTCGCAAGCATAGCAGTTCGATAACTATCCCAGTTATGCTTGTCGAGTAATTATACCAACAATGTCAATATGGTGACTGATATTGTTGTGTATTGAGATATTCTTTTATATCTGACTTAACATATTCTTGTTGGCATGACGGAATATGATTCATGCTACACCACATTCTCTTCGCTTAGGTTTTTTTCTGTAGTTTATCTCTCATGTCTCTAAAATATGGAATATATTTTTTTCTAAAATATTTTAAATCAGCATCAGTGAGAGGTCGATTGGGTAGCTGCTTTATTAATTTTTTGGTTCATCATTGACAAATAGTCCATACCCTGTCTTGTATGTATGACTTTATTATGTCTTGTGCTCTCTTCCAATTGCTTTTTGACATTTTTAGTGGAAATGACGGCTTTTGCAATTGCTGTTTTTTTAGTGCTATCTTTTGCTTTCACTCTTTTTGCTGGCTCGCTGTCTGCTTGATGTCGCTGAGCAATATTTGAGTATTTAGAGTATGCAATGTCGTGATTTCGCCAAGCAGAACCGAGAGGATTTTTACCCTTATCACCTCTCTCCAATCGTTTTTCTAACTTTGTACCAGGTCCACAAAATTTATAGCCAGGCAAATGCACGTTTCTTTTGGAAATTGATACACAATCATTATATATGACTTGCTGAAAAGATTAAATGTTTCTATTATATAACAATGTATGTATATTCAAAGTCATTATATCAACCAAAATATGAATATTTGAAGAAACTTATTTCATCCGTAAAGGGTATGGTATACATGTTTAGTTATAATAATAACATCACCTGTTTTCATTATATTATAAATAAAAATAATAATCTGTTTTAACAGCTATTGAGAAAAAAAGCTATGGGACGATCCAAACGAATTAGTAGAACTTTTAAAGCTTTTGATGACATCACAACACTGGTAACAACAATCAAACTAATGAAATTGTAGAATTACGAGAAGCCGATATTATTGATTAAATGTATGTATGTAAAAATAAATAACTGTTAATAAATATAAATAAACAAATATATACTAACGGAACATTACAGATAGAGACAGACGCTGCCAACAAAACAAATATATATATACGCAAATCAACCTCGTTCAAAAAATATTAAAGAAAGGGATAAGTAAAAAAAATGTGATTATAAGAAAAGAAACAAATGATTTGAACAAAAGACTTTTAGATATTAATAATATAATGGTAACAATAGTAAAATCAAACAATGGAAAAGAGAGCGATAGTTAATGAGCTTCACACGCAAGCACGAAAGAATTTCAAACGGCGAAGAGTTATAATGAAGTGTATTAACAATCTATGGCAAGCAGATTTAGTAGAAATCGGCAACTATTCCACAATTAATAATGGATACAGATTTTTGTTGATCGTCATTGATACTTTTTCAAAATATGCATGGGCTTAGGCAATTTAAACGAAGATAGCTGTTGATCTATTGTGCATTTCACAGAATATTAAAATTGGGGCGTACTCCAAAGAATTTTTTAACAAAGAATTTAACAAACTGATGAAACACTACACAATTAACCATTATTCAACGTAAAGTGTGGTGAACGCTCCAATTGTCGAACGTTTTAATAGAACATTAAAAGGTTTGATGTGGAAGGAATTTAGTAATAATTGTATATATCATTGGATAAGCATTTATAAAGATTTAATTAAAATCTATAATAAAAATCCACATCGAACCATAAAAATGGCGACTATAGATGTTACGAGAAATGAGAAAAAAATTGATCAAGGCCGTCTATATTCGTCTCAAAATGGGATCACAGAAATATTGAAAATACGATCTATACAAAACACTAACACACCAACTTATTTATTGGAAGACTATGAAGGAAATCCTGTAAAAGGCGGATTTTATAAGGACATTTTACATAGAAGTTATCGTAATTCGTATCTGGATGAAGAAGTGCTGCAAACTAAAGGCAACAAGGCTTTGGTGAAATGGTTAGGTTTCACAAATAATCATAATTCATGGAAAAATAAAAAAGATATTTTATAAATTGTATGTGTATATAAAAACCCAATTTATAAAAATAAATAAAAGAAAAAGTTTATTTTATATAAATTTTTTATTTCTTTTCATTTATTCCCATATTTACTTTCAGAATTTTAAGAACATTAACATTCAGTGGTAAAAGTTCAATTTTGTCTTCAGTTTACTCCGCCTATTGAATTGGAGGATGATGATTACGAATGCTGTTTAGTCGACTTAAGATAATAATTTATTTCACATTGGTGATAGAATAATTGAAATTCCTATTGGGTCCTATGACTTACAAGACATTGTCGATTATATATCTGAGGTATACAATATTCAAAATTCAAACAGATTCATCGAAATAGAAGCCAAAAACAACACATTACAAATTGAGATAAAATCCTCACATGAACCAGTATTTCTTAATCATAAACGGTCTATCGGAAAGTTGTTTGGCTTTGACGAAAGAATTTTAGACCTAAGTACAAAGACACATCAAATATTCCGGTAGATATTTTAAAAGTCAATGTACTAAAATTATATTGTAATATAATAACAGGATTTTTTATGAATAACTCGCCAGCACATATTCTTCACTAGTTTGCACTAGACGTTCCACCAGGCAATAAATTAGCTGAGAGACTCCGAAAACTTATTTATTTGCCAGTAAACGTCAAGGAAATAAATAGTGTCGAGATTAGGATTGTAGACCAGGAAGGACGTTTAATAAATTTTAGAGCACGTATTGCTGCTCCGTACAAAGTACACATAAAACTTTGACAAACATAAAACAAACAATAACGCCATCTGCATGTGGATGCCACGGTATGTCATATGTGCATCAGGTGATGTCGATCTTCCACATGCCAGCATCAGCTGATGTCGATCATATGGTCGATTGTCAACAGACGAAGGCATTGACTTTGAAGAAAGTGGTAGCATCTTCAACACCGTTACTAAACATGTTATTCACAAACCTATGATTGATTTGATGATTGAATTTGAAAAGAAGTAAAAAACTTGACGTCGTTATTAGACTTCACAGAGATGAGAATGGAAATTCGGAAATTTGACGAAGAAAATATTGTCATAAGGAACCAATATTGAACTGAGTTGGAAATATATACAAAGATTTTATTAAATACAAACGCCCACAAAGTAAATTATGATGTTAAAATTAAAGCAAAGAAAGGAATGAAATATAAAAATATGTTAGTTAATACACACACAGGTAAAGGTCTAATGAAAGTGAATCTAAAAAAATCAAGCTATATATACCGGGACGATCCAAACGAATTAGTAGAACGTTTAAAGCTTTTGGTGACATCACAACACTCTGGTAACAACAATCAAACTAATGAAATTGTAGAATTGAGAGAAGCCGATATTATTGATTAAAATGTATGTATGTAAATTGTATGTAAAAATAAATAACTGTTAATAAATATATATAAACAAATATATACTAACGGAACATTACAGATAGAGACAGACGCTGCCAACAAAACATATCTATATACGCAAATCAACCTCGTTCAAAAAATAATGAAGAAAGGGGTAAGTAAAGAAATTGTAATTATAATCACAAGACTTTTAGATATTAATAAGGTAATGGTAACAATAGTAAAATCAAACAATGGAAAAGAGAGCGATAGTAAATGAGCTTCACACGCAAGCACGAAAGAATTTCAAACGGCGAAGAGTTATAATGAAGTGTATTAACAATCTATGGCAAGCAGATTTAGTAGAAATCGCCAACTATTCTACAATAAATAATGGATACAGATTTTTGTTAACCGTCATTGATACTTTTTCAAAATATGCATGGGCTTAGGCAATTAAAACGAAGATAGCTGTTGATCTATTGTGCATTTCACAGAATATTAAAATTGGGGCGTACTCCAAAGAACTTACATACTGGCGATGGAAAATAATTTTTTAATAATGAATTTAACAAACTGATGAAACACTACACAATTAAACATTATTCAACGTAAAGTGTGGTGAACGCTTCAATTGTCGAACGTTTTAATAGAACGTTAAAAGGTTTGAAGTGGAAGGAATTTAGTAATAATTGTATATATAAGCATTTATAAAGATTTAATTAAAATCCATATCGAACCATAAAATGGCGACTATCGATGTTATGAGAAAAAAATGCTCAAGGTCATCTCAAAATTTTCAAAGCCTCATCTGGCGATCATGATACGCAATCAGTAAATATAAAAATATATTTGAAAAAGGCTATACCTAGAATGGTTCACAGAAATATTTAAATTACGATCTATACAAAACACTAACACACCAACTTATTTATTGGAAGACTATGAAGGAAAGTTCTTAATATTGTGTGAATGTGAGTGTAGTTATGTGCATGACTCAGTTTTGCGTATGTTATTCATGGTCAGTAATTTCTGCAGCAGTATAAATACGTTCGTGTAAGGATACAAACCTAAAATAAAATGCATAAATATTCATATGAAAAGACGAACGCTATCAGTACTGATAAAATCTTTGAAACCATGGTATTGAACGGCGAGCTTATATCCATGTTTTCCCTAATTACAAATAATTTTTAAAATCAAATAAAAACTAAATATAAAAAGCAATTTATGTTCGAATAGGAAGCTTAAATTGTTTTATATTCGAGAGAACACTGCGTGGAGAATATGGTACAAAAACAGTTGGATGACATAAATATTAAAATGTCCGAATTCCAAGAAAGGGATTCTGGGTGGGCATTGTTAAAAATACTCTGGCTGGACATAAATACAAATGAATCAAGCTTAATAAGATGTTCCCACTACATTAAAACACCTAATAAACTAGCAGCAAAAATAGCTTGTCTAAATATAAATAGCGATGATATGTCCTACAGCATTGCAGATGTTATTACGTTGCGAAATAATATCATATTGAAATTTAAAGGTTCAATTTTTCCATTGTCGGTCAAACAAATGAAGCTAATAACAGAAACATCAGCATTAATGTGTTTGGTTGGCATGATGTTAAAGGGGAAGTTGTTTGACCATATAAATTAATAGAGGAAGAGAGACCAGTCCATATAAATTTATTGCTGTTGGAGAAGAATGGACTATACCACTATATATTGGTTAATGACCTTTCAAGGTATTATATTTAAATAAAAAAAAATTTAGTTTTTTTCGCTTGTTTTTTTGTCTGTAATCAATATTTGAATTGAACTGGGATATTATCCAGGCAAAAAATTTTAGTATTCCACTCATCAGCTTACAAACCACTGGGAAAATTGATGCTTGCAATATACACATTTGGAGTACATACCGAGAAGACATAAAATGGAATGCAATAGGATTGTAACAGAAATGCGACTTCCAGAAAAGGCGGTTTTGCAGTTCACGCAGTACAAAAGGATGTCCATTGATGTCCTATTTACAGTCCATGCGGACTTTGAGTGTATTCTTGAAAGTATAGATGATTTAAGCACGAGGTATACGCTAAAGAGCAAACATATTCCATGTGCATTTAGCTATTACATTAAGTGTAGCTTTAACAACAGCTTAGATAAGTTTAAAATATACACAGGGATGGACGGTAGCGAAAAATTTGTAAAATATCTGTACGAGGATTGCACACAAATTTATATATTTAGGGTTTTGTGTATTGGACTTATCTAAGTATAAAATGTATGATTTTCATTATGGTTTTATGCAGCCCAAATTTTGTGACCAGTTAGCCATAAATTATATGGACACTGACTCCTTTATTTATACAATATATAAAGTAGCCTTTTATTAAAAAATTAGAAATTGAGAAATATTTTGATACGTCTGAGTATCCAAAAAATAATATATTTAAGATACCACAATTGATTAAAAAAGTATTGGGTATAATGGAAGATGAGAATTGTGGGAAGATTATGACCGAATTTGTTGGACTTCGGTCAAAAATGTAATCCTTACGACCGAGAATGGTGAAGAAGTAAAAGAAATCAAAAAGTCTAAAGGTGTCAAAAAATATGTGCTTGATAAATATAATATAGCGAACTACAGAGACTGTATGCTAAATAAAAAAAGATATATTGACGATATGTTGATATTCAAATCAAGGATGTATCAAATATTCACAAATAATTACAATGACGATGAGAAAAAAATAGGAGTGATGGTATAAATACCTACGCTTGTGGTCATTAGAAAATTAGAAATGTAAATATAGAATTAGATGAAGAAATGTCAATTAACAATCTTCTTGAAACAGTGCCAGAAGAAGAAGATGATGACGATTGTTAATTTATAACGTTTTCATAAATAATGTATACACTTCTCATATTATTCAATAAAAAATAATTTGGTTGTTGTTTAAAAAAATATAACAATTTGATTTTATTTCTTAAATTCTGAAATCATGTACGTATAAAATTCATATACTTTTTCGTACTATTTCAGTTAACGGTATGTAATCTAAAAAACGATCGCGAAGTATTAAGCAGTATAAACTAAATTTTTACGTCAATGGGTCCACTCTTTATCGATTCGTTTTGATTGCTAACATTAATGAAAGGGCGTACAATCTCCGGTCGCGTGAAGTCTTGTATGATCGTTTGAGCAACTTTGAACAGGGATATAACTCTAAGCTAGCTCCTACCTAGAATACGCGACTAGGATATTTGAAGCCCTGGTTCGAATCCCAGGTGTCACATTTACTGCGAAATGTATTTTTATGGTTATTTTTTCTTTTGAGGAGTTTAACAAAGGATTTTTGCTTTGTGAACAATTCATCCATGTTTTTGCCTAACATTCTCAATTCAGTTAAGCAAAAGAGGTGAATATCTTACGTGTGCAGTGGTGTGGTTTGTTTCCCAATTTTCCATTTCCATGGTTGAGTTTTTTCTTCCTTTTTCTCTGGTTGCGGCTTTTTGAGCTACCAACTGTTTGTTCCAGTCTTTAAGGATGCGTGTTCAAATTGTAGGGGTCACTAAAATGTTTGTTCCCCGTCCAGTATTTAAAGGATAAGTGTTCAAATTGTAGGAGTCACCAAAATGTTTGTTCCCCGTCCAGTATTTAAAGGATGCGCGTTCTAATTGTAGGGGTCACCAAAATGTTTGTTCCCCGTCCAGTATTTAAAGGATGCGCGTTCAAATTGTAGGGGTCACCAAAATGTAGAGTTAGATTACCTAAATTATTAGTGTTTACCAATTCAAATGTAACATCAGAATTGACACTAATTTATATGTTATACCTTTCAGCACTTGTAACTGAAAGGTTCTAAATAATTTTGAAAAATAAAAAAATAGAAAGAGCTTGCTTTCCTTTTACTGACTGACTGACGAGCAGTGAATATTTTTATTGACTATTTATACAATTACTTTAAACTTAATTGGTAATTTGTATTGCCGTTTCCATGCAGATCAGCAATTCTGGTCTGCATGGGACCGTTGACCATGAACTTGAATATTTTCCATAGCAATATTTTACAAATAAACAAAAATGCTTACTAAGCAGAATATGCCTGCATGGAAAATATGCAAGTTCCATTTACCTTTGTTCGCAACAACAACAACAGTTAATACATAAAATAACAAGATATCATATAACAGTGGCCAATGACCGTCTGTTAATTTGATCGCTGGGTATATCATGCATTTTACAGTCGCAGGCAAAAGTGTGGTAACAATAAATATATCTAATAACTAAACAACCCTTGCCCCCGTTTTCCCGCTGGCAAATCGGACATCTCGACGTCGTCGTCCCTGGATTAACACATTTATAACAAAATTATCCCCTTACCGTGTCATCGCAATCCCGAAAGGTGTGGCCCGCTTTCCTGCAATTCCAACACGTCAAAGATGGTATTGATTGTCTATCCTAATTAATTGCAGATACTTCTTCCAAACCCTGACTATCATATTCCATATCAGACGCAGCTTCGTAAACATCCATGTATGCCTCACTAACCTGTCTAATATGACGTGAAGGTGGTTGCATATTTCGATTATCCCGTCTCGGAAAATTATTCTCGGATTCATTACATTCTTTTCTGAGCTGTTCGACAGATGACACTTGAAATGGGTACACAATCCTACAAATATTCTCTTTTACGTTCTTTTTCATTATTTTAATCATATCGAACTCAGAAATAGGCTGCACTAATTTTGCCCTAATTTGACCCATAACGTGGAAGAACGTATCAATAGACTCATTCGGCTGTTGTTTCCTTTGAGCCAAATCAGTTAGGATTTCGAAATTTTACCTTGATGATTGATACTGGCTCAACAAACTATATTTTAGCCAATCGTGGAACTTGCGTGTCTTCTGGAACAACCAGTACCATGACTTGGCCGGACCTGTTACCAAAAGGGGAAAATCTCGAATTATTTCTATCCACGGGATACGATACTGCCACTGAAAATACTCCAAACGATAAACGAATTCTTCTACCCCTAAACTATTTGGATTGCCATTAAACGTTAGTCCTAGTTTGTTGATTCTTATTCCGCTATAATCTCTCCTTTCGTCTAAAATTCTTGCCAAGCCACCATTGGAACTTGCTTGATTGGTCCCTGCATCTTCCCGATTTGGAGACGGGGTTGCTTCGTTTCGGGATCTGGACTCGGAAGCAGTCGCTTCACTTCTATTAACAGCTACCTCTGCAGTAAGTGTTTTCCCTGCTCTGACCTGACTGACAGTAATATTTGTCAAATCCTTAATAGCCATAGATAACTCCCCAATGGTTTTACGAATATAATTAATTTCCCCTTGAATGGGCTGCACTCTATTTTCTAAGGATCTCTGATGAATCCAAGTATCACTCGGTTGAGCCGAAACATTTGACCTCACATTTTGTACAGGTTCGTCACTGACGACCGTTCCTTGCGGAAGCATGGGACCCAACGTATTTGTACTGGAAGATCTCACGTTGATTGTCCCAGACAAATCTCTAATTTGGCCATCGTTATCCCCGTTCATGTTGCTGTGAGTATCCGTTTTTCCTTTTCTCATCAACGTAATAATTTGATCTGTTTAAATCAAATAATTCAGGCCTGTTTCTTTTTCTATTTTTAGCTTGTACCCGGGTTACTACATTCATCCCATCAAATCAAGACAATTTATATCGAATTATCAGACTGAATTCTCTGACTTATTTTCGCCATAAAAATTAAAAAAAACACGACGTCAGGAAATTTTAATCCTTTAACTTGATACCTTTCTATTAGTTAAATTTTCAAAACGTTTTATCTTCTATTTTCAATTCAAATTAGGGGATGGTAACGTCATAGGTGATGTGTGCGGTTATTTATTTGTTTATTTCTTTGGCTCTACTCAGAGCGACTCATCGGAATGTGTTAGACAATCTAAAAATTCGAATTCCTACCACAGTCCGGGTTGTGATATGATATGTCATCCTAATGACCATATCAAACGTCAATTCTCTCTCATGATACTAATATCATCTAGACGTAGTATAGACGCGATATCCATTGGATTTGAATTCGTACGATTTGAATACGTATGCCACGACATCTTCTTACATTGTAATAAACATTTTGTTTTGTTCCTCTTGACATCCGAAGTCCAGGGTTCTTCGTACAACGTTGTTCTAGAAAGTTCCAGAACGACGGACTATTTTAACTTGTTAATCGTTTATTGCTTAGTGTTTTGATGACCTACACTTTCATATTTTTCACGAAATCAAAAACGTCGCTATATTCTTTCTATTGGGCGCCATATTGTCACGTGGTCCTTATCGCGGCGTGAGGATGTTTCATTGCACCGACTAGCATCGTCGTTTCTCACGACGCATCAATTATTATTATTGTTTTTTATACTAACACAAAATTAATTACAAAACACACACATTCCGTTTGAGCGGGAGGTAGATGTTGACATCCAGCCGCCCTTCCGTTCCATGGCCACCAGGTCGCCCCTGTTATATTCGTGACCCCACAATACAGCGCACATCACACCACTCACCTCACATTACCTTATCCCTTTTTTACTCAAAATTACCACACCATTATCGACTTGTCTTTCAATTAAAAGTCATCTTAAATTTATTAAAAAAAAAATACCTAAACTAGCACACTTAATACTAAAACAAAATAGGTCTTTTTTATCAAAGCCGGAACAAAAAAAATCAAATAAATAAACAAATCTGGGTATATAATATTAAAAGAAAATTGAAATTGACTTTCGGTTTCTTTCGATTGCTTTCAAGATCAACTTTATAGTTTTTCAGAAAATATTTTTTTAAATACACCTACACTACCATAAAACATTAATACACACACAAAGTACCTATATCTATTTCCTACGAGGTATCTATTATCTTCCAACACATATATATTTTTTCTTACCAATTATTTTATCGTAATTGTTTTTTCTAGGTATCTAGCCTCAGGAGCTCCATGAAGCACGTAATCATCACTATTAACTGGTAATTCGCCTAAGAAGATATGTGTTTCACCATTTCCTATACTCGGAATAAACTTTATAATTAAACCTTTAATACCTCCTAGAATTACAAGAATTATAATTTAAGACTAATTATAATTAAGCTAATGTAATGTATGTTCGAAATCAAGATGATTCTTCTGAGGAATAATGGCTTTCCTCTGAGGAATATGTGGAATACCTTTGTCGGCGCATGTGTTAATGAGATAATTAGAGCAATTCGTCTGAGGAATATGTGTAATTGCTCTTGATTTCGAACATACATTTGTTTTGGGGGTATCATATTTCACGACGCGGACACGTTGGTGTGGACGAGGGAGGTTGGAGAATGGTTGGAAATGAGGAAGTGTATGTATGTGCGAAGGTATGTAAGTATACAAATGTATCTGTATGTATGCATGTGTGAATGTAGTATGCTCTAATGTGTATACGTAAGTATGTGAATGTTCTTGTATGTACGTGTGAATATGAGTTTGCGTGAATCTGTGTATGCGAATGTACGTGTATGTATGTACGAATGTACGTATAATTTCAATCGATTGGCTGAGTTGCTGGCCGATGGAGATCGTTGTAAAGATGAACAGTGTCCAACTTGGATACGGGGAAGGGGGAATAAGACTTGGAATTATGGTACCGCCCCCACTTCAAAACAAATGTATGTACTTGCTCAAGAGGAACTGCACATATTCCTCAGAGGAGATTGTGGAATTCCTCTTGATTTCGAACATACATTTGTTTTTGGGGGTATCATATTTCACGACGCGGACAAGTTGGTGTGTGGATAAGGAAGGGGCGAGGGAGGGTTGAAAATGAGGAAGTGTATGTATGTGCGAATGTGAGTATTCGCCAATGTACGTGGGTGGCCGAAGGAGATCATTGCAAAGATATTCGTTGGCCTTGAGCGCCCCGGTAGTCGAGTTGTTAGCGTGCTCGGCTATCGGCGTTGGGGTCGTGGGTTCGATTCCCTCCAGAGGCTCTGGTCTGTCGCTGCAATAACTAGCTACAATGGTATTTGTCACCCTGGCTCAAAGCCTGCACCCAAAATTAGAATATAAATTTATTTTGTATTGTAATTCATAATAAATAAAAAATATTCGTTGGTGAGCCAGGGGTGAGTGAGTAGTGTCCGACTTGTATGGAGGAAGGGGGGAAGAAGTCTTGCAAATGTACAGCTCAGAGGCGATGTTGAATTCCTCTTGAGTTAGAACATGTGTACACACATACACATATTTGTATAGCATGTACAGTGAGTCACAGTGAAAACCATACACTGGCATTTTATTTCTGCAAAGGCGTATAAAAACTAAAACACTTAAAGTTTAAAAAGAATTTTTATTTAAAACAAGTCCTTAGGTCATGTAGTTATTAAAAAATAAAAATAAACATTATAATGTATTCATTTAAAAAATACAAAAATAAAAGAAAATAATATTCAATATTTGGATCTCACACTGAAAATCATACACTATCAAAAATTATTAATATTCTTAATACTAATAATGATGTTAGTACTTAGTTGGGAGTCCTTTTTGTTTGATGACATCTTTGAGACGTTTTCCCATTGATCGCACCAATATTTCCGTGTAGTCAGTGCTGATTTTGGACCATTCCTCTGCTAGGGCATTTTTGAGCGTCTCTTTGTTTGTGATGTTGTGTTTTCTTATATTGAGTTCTAAAATATGCCACAAATTTTCAATGACATTCAAATCTGGTGATTGGGGTGGAGTTTTAATGAACCTTGGGCAATTATAGAGTAACCATTCTCTTACTACATGTGCCGTGTGCTTTGGGTCATTGTCTTGGTAAAATTTAAATGTGTCCTGAATACCCAATTTCGTAGCACCTTCTTTAACGTTATTTTTAAGAAGGTCGAGATACATCCATTTATCCATATTCCCTTCTATAAAATGAAGATTGCCAACTCCAGAGGCAGACATGCACCCCCAAACCATGACATGCCCTCCTCCGTGCTTAACCGTTCCTCTCAAGTTTTTTAATTTAAGCTCTTCGCCCGGTTTTCTCCAAACATTAACGCGACCATCAGACCCAAATATATTAAATTTGCTCTCGTCTGTGAACAAAACATGCTTCCAAAAGTCAAAATCCTTGTTTTCATAGTCTTTTGCGAATTTTTTCGAAGCGCTATATTTTTTTTTGACAAGTATGGCTTCTTACGGGCTACTCGACCATTCAATCCATTTTTTCGTAGTATTCGGCGAATTGTTTCTGCATTGGCATTCTTTCCCAAATTATTTTCAACTTCAGTTGCTAATTTTGGGGCACTTAATTTTGGATCTGCCTTCACTTTTCGTACAATCCATCGTTCATCAGTATCATTAAATATTTTTCGGTTGCTTGTCTTAACCTTATTTTCCACTCTACCATCATTTTTATGGCGTTGAATTATGCTTTGAATAGTAGCATGACTCCGATTTAATAATTTGGCAATATCTCTATAACTTTTTCCAGCTTCGTGTTGAGAAATTGCAATTTTGCGCTCAACGACAGTAGTTTGTTTTTTTGAAGCCATTCCTGCAACGCAATATTTTTGAAATGCCAAAAAAACACAATGTAGATCCCGCAATGTGTCGGTAACTAACGGTAAAATTTACTTTCAAAGTGGATAAAAGTGTATGCCCATTCAACAAATTAAAATTAAATGTGATGTATGATTTTCAGTGTGAGATCCAAATATTGAATATTATTTTCTTTTATTTTTGTATTTTTTAAATGAATACATTTTAATGTTTATTTTTATTTTTTAATAACTACATGACCTAAGGACTTGTTTTAAATAAAAATTCTTTTTAAACTTTAAGTGTTTTAGTTTTTATACGCCTTTGCAGAAATAAAATGCCAGTGTATGGTTTTCACTGTGACTCACTGTATATAATTTTCTACAAGATTTCTTTTTTGAGCAAGAGATCTTAATATTGTGTGAATGGGAGTGTAGTTATGTGCATGACTCAGTTTTGCGTATGTTGTTCTGAACTAGCATGTCATGGTCAGTAATTATACATATTTCTGCAGCAGTATAAGTACGTTCGTGTAAGAATACAAACCTAAAATAAAATGCATAAATATTCATATGAAAATGAAAATGATAAAATCTTTGAAAACATGGTATTGAACGACGAGCTTATATCCATGTTTTCCCTAATTACAAATAATTTTTAAAATCAAATAAAAACTAAATATAAAATGCAATTTATGTTCGAATAGGAAGCTTAAATTGTTTTATATTCGAGAGAACACTGCGTGGAGGATATGGTACAAACAGTTGGATGACATAAATATTAAAATTTCCAAATTCCAAGAAAGGGATTCTGGGTGGGCATTGTTAAAAATACTCTGGCTGGACATAAATACAAATGAATCAAGCTTAATAAGATGGTCCCACTACATTAAAACACCTAATAAACTGGCAGCAAAATGAGCTTGTCTAAATATAAATAGCGATGATATGTTCTGCTTCAAATGGTGTATAATAGCTGCTTTGGATAAACGAGATATGAACGCAGATCGTATTTAACCTACAGCATTGCAGATGTTATCACAATGCGAAATAATATCATATTGAAATTTAAAGGTTTAAATTTTCCATTGTCGGTCAAACAAATAAAAATCTTTGAAGCTAATAACAGAAACATCAGCATTAATGTGTTTGGTGGGCATGATGTTAAATGGGAAGTTGATTGACCATATACATTAATAGAGGAAGAGAGACCAGTCCATATAAATTTATTGCTGCTATTGCTATTTAAATAAAAAAAATTTAGTTTTTTCGTTTGTATTTTTTTTTTAGTCTGTAATCAATATTTGATTTGGAATATTTGAACTGGAATATTGTCCTGGCTAAAAAATTTTAGTATTCCACTCATCAGCTTACAAACCACTGGGAAAATGGATGCTTGCAATATACACATTTGGAATACATACCGAGAAGACATAAAATGAAATGCAATATGATTGTAACAGAAATGATAAATTTATGCTCATGAAAAGAAAAGGAGTTTTTCTTATGAATATTTTAATTCTTTTGGTCGTTTAGATGACAAAGAACTTCCTCCTCAAGATTCATTTTTCAATACTCTCACTAACAAAAGTTGTTTTGCAGCAGATTATACTCATGCTAAAAAAGTATGGGAAACTTTCAATTGCAGTACTTTACGCAATTATAATGAATTATATTTAAAACAGACGTCCTTTTGCTCACCGAAGTTTTTGAAAACTTTAGAAAAATTTGCAAAAAAAATTATAGCTTAGATCCACGTAAGTATTATACTGCCACTGGGTTGTCATGGGATGATACGCTTAAATTTACTGGAGTCAAGTTGCAGCTCCTAACCGATATTGATATGTATAATTTTTTGTATTCAAGGCAAATGGTTTTATTCAGAAATAAATTCACCAAATTCCCCCTTTTAGCCAGGAAAAAGTGTATATTGATGAAAATACTAAACATAGAAGAGCAGTAAAGAATAATTTTGAAAGAGTTTTCCTTAAATTACTTGACAATTCTGTCTATGGAAGAACCATGGAGAATGTGGACAAGAGGAAAGACGAACGCAACGAACTAATAAAAATCATCTAGGAGCCCAAGATTGGATAGCAAAAACAAACTTCCATAGCGTAGCACATTTTTCCGAAGATATGGTAGTAATACAAACGAATAAAATAAAAACTGTTTACGACAAACCTATATATTTAGGGTTTTGTGTATTGGTCTTATCTAAGTATAAAATGTATGATTTTCATTATGGTTTTATGCAGCCCAAATTTTGTGACCAGTTAGCCCTAAATTATATGGACACGGACTCTTTTATTTATACAATATATAAAGTATACTTTTATTCAAAAATTAGAAATTGATAAATATTTTGATACGTCTGAGTATCCAAAAAATAATATATTTAAGATACCACAATTGATTAAAAAAGTATTGGGTATGATGAAAGATGAGAATTTTGGGAAGATTATGACCGAATTTGTTGGACTTCGGTCAAAAATGTAATCCTTACGACCGAGAATGGTGAAGAAGTAAAAGAAATCAAAAAGTCTAAAGGTGTCAAAAAATATGTGCTTGATAAAAATAGTATAGCGAACTACAGAGACTGTATGCTAAATAAAAAAGATATATTGACGATATGTTGATATTCAAATCAAGGATGTATCAAATATACACAAATAATTACAATGACGATAAGAAAAAAATAGGAATGATGGTATAAACACCTACGCTTGTGGTCATTAGAAAATTAGAAATGTAAATATAGAATTAGACGAAGAAATGTCAATTAACAATCTTCTTGAGACAGTACCAGAAGAAGAAGATGATGACGATTGTTAATTTATAACGTTTTCATAAATATTGTATACACTTCTCATATTATTCAATAAAAAATAATTTGGTTGTTGTTTAAAAAAATATAATAATTTGATTTTATTTATTTAATTCTGAAATCATGTACGTATAAAATTCGTATAATTTTTCGTACTATTTCAGTTAACGGTATGTAATCTAAAAAACGATCATGAAGTATTAAGCAGTATAAACTCAATTTTTACGTCAATGGGTCCACTCTTTATCGATTCGTTTTGATTGCTAAAATTAATAAAAGGGCGTACAATCTCCGGTCGCGTGAAGTCTTGTATGATCGTTTGAGCAACTTTGAACAGGGATATAACTCTAAGCTAGCTCCTACCTAGAATACGCGACTAGTCACATTTACTGCGAAATGTATTTTTATGGTTATTTTTTCTTTTGAGGAGTTTGTTAAAATGATTTTTGCTTTGTGGACTATTCATCCATGTTTTGCCTAACATTCTCAATTCAGTTAAGCAAAAGAGGTGAATATCTTACGTATGCAGTGGTGTGGTTTGTTTCCCAATTTTCCATTTTCATGGTTGAGTTTTTCTTCCTTTTTCTCTGTTAGGAGACATATTTTTGTTGTGTTAAGTGGTTTTTGGGATTTTTCGGACTGAACCGAGGTTTAAAAGTGGTTAACAGGGAAGCCATCTTGATCAGTCTGTTCCAACTTTTATACTGCGCAAACGTGATTTACTTAATCCCGACTTAATACTGAAAATTTGCTTATGTAAGCTCTTAAAGGATTTCCATATCTACCTTCTATTCCTTTGTCAGGATTTTTATTTCCCCCTGTGAGTATTCCTGGATATGTGTCTTTCGGCATTTCCAAATGATCATAATGTGTCATCATTCTATCATTCATTTTTCTAGTGAAAAAGTGCGGAGAAAAGTCGTTTGAATTGAATAAAAGTTCTTTAAATTGAAGAAGAGTCGTTTAAATTGAAGTAAAGTCGTGAAATTTAATGTGAAGGGAGTGGGTATTCAATCGATCTACATGTTTTTATTAGATTGTATATTTTTGTGTTATTTTTAAGTTAAAGAAATTAAATAATTTCCTGAATAGGCAAAACGGATGTTAAATCGATAGCAACGCGTTACATACAAACCAAGTATCCTTATTTTTTGTGTGTAGTGTGTGTTGGTAACATCTGTTATTAATCGGAAAAATCGTGTTATAAAGAAAAATTAATGTTAAATTGCCGCCGGAAGTATATGTACTTTAGCCAGGTTCTAAACCATTATACCGACAAACAAAAGTCAAAAGACAAATTGCCAGTTTACCCCACACTCCCTTCGTGATGTCACCATGTGAAAGACCTTTCATCGTGGGATCGCTAGACAAGTAAGTGCATAAACATTCATACATATATAAATCAATGTAAAGACAGCTGCTCAGAGAGTAATCAGTCACCCCGTTACTTCTCTGAGTATTTTTGTCCCAAATAGAATGAACCATTGAGACTCCTTGATATAGCCTGAATTTTGTATGAATTGAATCTAATTAAATTGTATTATTATACAATATAAGGTGATTCAATAATATTTCTTTTTGAATTTGCGTACGATGGTTTTAAATAAAAGTGTTAATGTGTGAAAGATTGTTTGTACATATGTAATGGAATATGTGTGAGGCGGGTTTGCTTTAGGCTACAGTTTGAGAAGCTCTATCACAGTCAACGCCGTATTAAACTGCCATGAAATCAAAATGTTATTGGTTTTTCAGACACACATTTCACTTTATAAACATTAATTTTCCAATATTTATTATCATTAAGCCTTGCTAATCTCATATGCTCGTTAATCAATCCGAGATAATGGTAAAATCCCTTATGAACTGTTAGTGTTTGCGTATATTCACGTATATACCTCAACAGCTCATTAATCGTTGTATTTTCGTTATGGTTACCGTGACATTCAATACATGCAAACACTCAGAATTTAGGTACTGAATATTAAGTTTGCGATGCTATGTGATTTCATTTCCGAGTTGTCTTGGAAACTCAAAATGTATATCTATATAATGGTTAGTTAAATACTTAGTTGCATTATTTTTATTATTCACTTGTTATGCAGCTTTTTTTCACTGAACCAACGCTCAGGGGATGTCCCATATAAATGCAGTGCATTGCGTAGTGGAAGGAAGATCAGGTACTGGAAGTAGGAAAGAGGGAGTAGTGTCTGTTTACATCTGTTTTGAATCTCTGAATGTCGTAATTGGAGGGAAAGATATTTGCCGGAAGTCGATTCCACATACGGATAGTACGAAGAACGAATTTATTCTGTAATGTGTAGCGCGGCCGGTTGTCCAATCGACATCAAATGGGTGAGCGTTCCTGGAGAGTAGCGTATCTCTACCGAACGTTCTCACGGGCGGTATAAGATCATGAATTTCCGAAGAACAAACACCATGAATGTATCGATAGAACAATGACACACAACCAACATTACGACGGTGTTCAAGGGAGACAATAGAATTGGATGTCCTACCGTCACCTATCAACACCATCGTCCTCCTCTGGACACAGTCAAGTAGCTCCAGAGATAAAGCTGGAGCACCCGACCATATATGGGAGTTGTATTCCATCTTTTGTCTGATGTAGGTAGTATAGATATTGAGAAGATCAGAGGGTGTGAAATATTTCTTACATCGTTTTAAAAAGCTTAAACATTTGAATGCTTCTTTCGGCACATCAAATACATGTTTTGTCCAACGAACATCACGTTGTATTTTCATGCCAAAAGCGCCGTTCATTAAAATCGATGACACCGTTGGATCAGTGAATCGCTTGTGAGACAACATGGAGCACTGAGTCGTACGTGCATTCAAATCTAGTCTACACGAAGACGTTGTTCGTACAGAAACGTCTAAATACCCTGGCACACATGGTTCTTGCCTGCTTGCAGATCATTGGTGGCTTTTTTATTTGAACGCCATTTCCTGAACGCTTCCTGTTTGGATCTGCCAACAGTCTTGCATGTCTGGTTAAACCAACTTTTATTAGATGGTTTTCCGAAATAACTTTAATTGGAATAAATGACTTCATTCCAATCAAGATAATATTTTGAATCATTTCAGCCGCAGCATCTATATCGCCATTTAGAAAACAAAGTTTCCAATTGAAATGCTGGAAAAAGTTTTTGAGCTCCGCCCAACGTGCCTTTTCGCATATATATATATATATATTGTCCGCTTTGGGGCTTGGGTCGAAGCGACACGAAGAGCGGAATACGAAAAGGATGCTGAAACAATACAGTGATCCGAATTACCAAGAGGCGCCAGAAAGTTGATGATGTAAAGAAAATATCAAGAATGTTAGAGTGTTGCCCTTGGACACACGGAATGTGAGTCGGTTCATTCAGTAGTTGCGTCAAATCATTATGCGCGGCAAAAAAGTCGGCGTATTGACCCTCCGGTGTTGAGTGACTCGAATGGGCAAGACAAGAGGAATTATGGACATTGAAATCGGCAGTAACCACATTTTCACTATCAGGACAATCCTCTAAAATTTTTGTAATTGAATCGGAAAGAGGTCCAAGCCATTTAGGGATACCTCCCTTTCCGCGTTTGGACTTCTATACACAAATCCCAAATGTAGTACGTGTGTTCCAAGCTTAAATTTAACCCAAAGGGAGTTAAATTCTGGATTTTCTGAGTTTAAGTCTTGCTGGCTCTGGAACACTATGTCGTTGCGTACGTAAACCACAAGACCTCTGTGGGGAATAAAGAGGGACAGGGTGAAATACCCAGGTACGTGGAAATCCTGTGCATTAGAACCCTCACATACCTGAGTCTCACAAAGAGCAAAAACATCAGGCCGATGGAAATGTACATGACCGTACTGTTAGTACACAATAGATAAAAGAATATTGTACTTTAACTATAAATACTTTGTTTGATGAAACCTTAGCAAACTTATGAAATATTGTTTGTGATAGAAAAATATTGAAAATATTTTTTCAGTACCTTTATACTTTTCCATTAATAAATACGTTTTATATACATATAAAACCACTGCGTATATAACTTTTCCAATAGGTTATGGGCCTGTGATTTCGTGGTTTATATCTTGGTCATTAATTCGTATTGAGTAATTCGTGTAGTAATTTTTTCGGTCGGTCAATCAAAATGAATACACTGATGTAACACCGAGTGCTCCTGATGCAAAATGGATAATTCGAGATGGGAAGGCAAGAGCCAGTATCGGTTTAGCTGTAGAGGAATCTCAAAAGGTCCATATTAAAAAGCTTAAAACAGCAAAGGAATACTGGAATACATTGAAAAAGCATCATGAAAAATCGAATCTTACGAATAGAGTAAGTCTACTTCGCCAACTCTCTACAAAAAGAATGCTTGGAGGTCAATCGATGGAAGAACACATTACAGAATTTTTGGATATTGTGGACCGTTTGAATGATTTGGGTGAGAAAATTGAAGAACACAAAAGCGTTGCTTTTTTGCTTGGAAGCCTACCAGAGGATTATAATTCGTTGGTTTCATCCTTGGAAATGCATCCAGATACAGATCTGACAATCGATCTAGTAAAAGAAAAGCTTCTTCAAGAATTTAAACGAAAGTCTGGTACTGAGCAGGTAGCTGATGTAGCGTTCAAAACTCAAAAGAAGTTCAAACCCAAATGTTTTTCGTGTGGAAAGACAGGTCATATAAAGAAAAATTGCCCAAATAAGAAATTAAATGGAAATCATGGAAATCGAGCAAATATTGCAAAGAATGATGAGGGTCAAAATCTTTGTTTCGGTGTAAGTTCAAGAAGAGCGAACAAAGAATGGTTCATTGATTCTGCCGCAACATGTCACATGTGCTGTGAAGAAACTTTTTTCAAGAATTTGGATAAGCGACGAAGTGATGTAATTTATTTGGCTGATGGTACCGAATTGAAATCAAGTGGAGCTGGTGAATGTCAATTTGTATGTCAGAACAAGGAAATCCGTGTCCGTGATGTGTTATATGTTCCAGAGTTAGACGGAAGCTTATTATCCGTAAGAAAATTAACTGGTGACGGATTTCAAGTGAGTTTTGATTCAAATAGTTGCTCAATTTCTTTGGAAGGTGAAGTATATGCAACAGCAAATTTGAGGAATAATCTATATGTACTTAATCAAAGAAACCAAGCAAATAAATTATGTGACGGCAAAGCAGAATGTATTCATACATGGCATCGTCGCTTTGGACACAGAAATATTCAAGCAATAAAGACAAGCGTAAATGAAGGATTGGCTGTGGGTGTAAATATAAAGAAATGTTCATGTTCGTCTGAATGTGAGGTATGTTTGCAATCCAAGTTAAGCAGAAAGCCATTCCCAAAAGTTTCAGAATCTAGATCTGATACCACTTTAGACTTAATTCACGCTGACTTATGTGGTCCAATGCAGAATACCACTCCGAATGGAAATCGATATTTGTTAGCATTGATAGATGATTTCAGCCGTTATTGTCATGTTTACTTTCTGAAATCAAAAGATATGGCTTTTGATAAAATAAAAGAATATGTTGAATTGACCGAAAATCAATTTGGAAAGCGGATAAAGATGATTAGAACTGATCGTGGAGGAGAATTCCGTAATATGAAGATGGACAGTTACCTTAAATCGAAGGGGATACGTCGCCAACTAACTGCTCCTTACACTCCTGAACAGAACGGGGTCGCAGAAAGGAAAAACCGAAGTTTGATGGAGATGGCCCGATGTATGCTGAATGACTCAGGACTTGATATAAAATTCTGGGCTGAAGCTGTGAATACATCGAATTATATTCAGAACCGTCTATTGTCTTCTTCCACAAATGTTACTCCATATGAGTTATGGTTTAGCAAAACTCCAGATTTAAGTCATGTTCGAGTGTTTGGATCAACTGGCTATGCCCATATCAATAAACAAAAACGGAGGAAGTTAGATGATGTTGCTGTAAAATGCAATTTGATCGGCTATAGTGAGGAATCGAAGGCGTTTCGATTGCTTAAGATGGATACGAATACCATAATTGTAAGCAGAGATGTGAAATTTGTTGAATAGGTGACGAAGAATCAACAATTTCAGATGAATGCTATGAGTTTGAATCAGCTGAAAATTTGCATTCATCAACATTCTCTGATGAGTCGAATGCATCTGAAGACGAATCACGTTCTATCCAAGAAGTTCAAGAAAATATTACATCGGAGCAAACTAGCGAAAGACGAATTTCATCTAGATCCAATAAAAGTGTCCCTCCAAAACGTTATGGTTTTAAAGTTTATTTCCCTGAAAATCCTGTAACTTACAAGGATGCTATATCAAGACCAGATAGTAAGAATTGGTTGATAGCGATGAAGGGTGAAATTAAGTCCATGAATGACAACCAAACATGGGAGCTTGTGGATATGCCTAAAGATCAAAAGTTGATTGGTTTAAATGGATCTTTAAAATCAAGAAAACAGTAGATGGCCAACGTAGGTACAAAGCAAGATTGGTCGCGAAGGGATTTTCCCAGAAATATGGAGAAGATTTCGATCATGTGTTTGCACCGGTAGTAAAACAAACAACTTTTAGAACTATATTGGCAGTGGCAAGTTTCAAGAATATGCAAGTACAACATATTGATGTAAAGACAGCATTCCTGAATGGTGAGTTAGATACGGACATTTACATACGGCAACCTGAAGGATTTATAGAAGCCGGTAAAGAAAATTTAGTACGTAAATTAAAACGCAGTATCTATGGATTAAAACAGTCGGCTCGCTGTTGGAATCTGCGAATAAATGATGTTTTGGTTAGTTCTGGATTCAGAAGGGGAAAGGCCGAGCCATGTCTTTATTTAAAAGGACAGAACGATTCCATCGTTTACGTGCTAATTTATGTAGACGATATAATAATAGCCAGTAATAATAATGGCTTAATTAATGACGTTAAAAGAACACTTAAGAATAATTTTGAAATAACCGAATTAGGCGATTTGAAATTATATTTAGGAATTGAAGTAAATCGAAATGAAGAAGGCATTTTCCACTTATCTCAAGAAAATTATATTGATAAGATTTTATATGAATTCGGTCTCTCTGATGCTCGCTTTTATATCTTGCAAATAATACACGTCCGGACATATCTGTTGCTGTATCTATTCTATCCCGAAAAGTTAGCAAACCAAGTCAAAGGAATTGGTCGGAAGTCAAACGTATCTTCAAATATCTTAAAGGCAGCAAGAATTTAAAATTGTGTGTTGGTTCTAAATCGTTTTTAGATCTTAAAGGATATGCTGATGCTGACTCGATCGAAAATCTACGAGTGGTTTTATTCTCAAACTAGGCGATGCTACTATAAGCTATGCAAGCAGAAAGCAAACAAATGTAACGTTATCATCCACCGAAGCCGAATTAGTCTCTTTAGCTGAAGCATCTCAAGAAACGCTATGGATTTTGCAACTAATGAACGAATTTGGTATTCAAGTATCTAATCCTGTGATGTTCGAGGATAATCAAAGCTGCCTCAAGATACTTCAAGAAGAAAAAATAAATGCAAGAAGCAAACACATTGACGTGAAGTATTACTTTATTCGAGATCTGCTGAACTCTGGAATTATTTATTATAAATATTGCCCAACAGATAATATGTTAGCTGATATCTTTACTAAACCGTTACAAAAAATAATTTTTGTAAATTTAGAAATTTAATTGGTTTGTCTGAATAACATTGTTTAATATTTAATGTTTGTATAAAAACTATGTACAATATTTGTTATATTGAGAAGGGATATTAGTACACAATAGATAGAAGAATATTGTACTTTAACTATAAATACATTGTTTGATGAAACCTTAGCAAACATATGAAATATTGTTTGTGATAGAAAAATATTGAAAATATTTTTTCAGTACCTTTATAATTTTCCATTAATAAATACGTTTTATATACATATAAAACCACTGCGTATATAACTTTTCCAATACGTACACGGCAAAAAATTCGCTCTCAGTCCTCGTACATTGGCAAATTTTACATTAAACTTACCCACCATTAGAACAGCCAAAACAGAGTCAATATGGAGCTACAGTTGCCAAACTCATCTCCCTGTCGTTGCTGTATTCACCCAATGCTCAGTGTTATGCCAGAAGCATTGGGCGAACAACGACAGAAAGAAAAGAGTGGCAACTGCACTGCACGAATGGGAAGGGGGTGGGAAGGGGACAACGTACATGGAGTGGACATAATGTGTGTGGTCAGTGATGTGAGGCTTTTGTGGATGCTGCTATAATGTTGTTGTTATTGTTAGGTAGTTTGTTTGGTCGGCGCCGATTTGGTCGGCGCGGCGAGATTTTTGTTGTTTTTCATTTTTTCTTTAGTTCTATTTTATTGTTGTATGATTTTCGAAATTTTGTTCTTTTTTTTTTATTTTTTTTTTTTTATTTTAACATAGAACTGAACGGCACAACACGGACGACAGAGAAACCCATGTGCATCGGACGACGGACTAACAAACACAAATGCAATAAACGTTAGTAATGTTTGATTTGTGAGAACCGGAAACCAGAGTTAGGGTGATAAAAAATGGGTTTATCTGGGACTTATCGGTGGACAAAGATAAACAGGAAGGGCGGGCAAAATGTTTGTGCCAGTACCATCTTTCGAACAAACCATTCAGGCTTTGGAAGTTGTCATCCAATCTTTTTTAGTTGATTTCTTTTGTTTCCTTTTTATCCTTTTACTATATCTTTTCTACCTCTCCCTTTAATAAAGCACGCAATTACATCATTTATTTAAAATTTTATGACAAGCAAATCTAAATGATAGACGGATCCTACCCCTCCGGCGAGCAATAAGACTCGCCATCTTAATCATTTATGACTGTTCCTTTTGGAATTTAAAATTTCAATTGAAGAATTTTATGCTACAATTTATTGGGAGAACCATCGGTGATATTTATATGATAAATCAGATTATTCAGCAATAATCGATGGTTCCCAATATTTAATATTACATGTATACTTCTTTAGTATACTTACTTCCGTATATACTAACATACATATATATATATCTTATTCTGAAAGGTGGAATGTGAATACAGTCCGTCTGGCCTCGCAAGCATAGCAATTCGATAACTGTCCCAGTTATGCTTGTCGAGTAATTATACCAATAATGTCAATATGGTGACTGATATTGTTGTGTATTGAGATATTCATTTATATCTGACTTGCGTTAACATATTCTTGTTGGCATGACGGAATATGATTCATGCTACACCACATTCTCTACGCTTAGGTTTTTTTCTGTAGTTTATCTCTCATGTCTCTAAAATATGGAATATATTTTTTTCTAAAATATTTTAAATCAGCATCAGTGAGAGGTAGCTGCTTTATTATTTTTTTGGTTCATCATTGACAAATAGTCCATACCCTTTCTTGTATGTATGACTTTATTATGTCTTGTGCTCTCTTCCAATTGCTTTTTGACATTTTTAGTGGAAATGACGGCTTTTGCAATTGCTGTTTTTTTAGTGCTATATTTTGCTTTCACTCTTTTTGCTGGCTCGCTGTCTGCTTGATGTCGCTGAGCAATATTTGAGTATTTAGAGTATGCAATGTCGTGATTTCGCCAAGCAGAATCGAGAGGATTTTTACCCTTATCACCTCTCTCCAATCGTTTTTCTAACTTTGTACCAGGTCCACAAAATTGATAGCCAGGCAAATGCAGTTTAACAGGTATTGAATTTATTATATTATTGATCAAACGTCTTCCATTAACGTTTCTTTTGGAAATTGATACACAATCATTACATATGACTTGCTGAAAAGATTAAATGTTTCTATTATATAACAATGTAATTGTATGTGTACGATTAGTAGTCAAAATGTGACTAGTAAAGTAGCAATAAAATATTTTAGTACGAAACTTATATTTCGAGTTAAATAAAAATAAGACATAGCTCTTTTTTACCTAATTATATTCGAGCTCTAATAGATGGACCTTCTAATTGCGGAAAGACAAATGTAATGCTCAGACTTATAGAGGCTCCTAATGGCTTACAATTTAAAAAAGTATGTATATTCAGTCATTATATCAACCAAAATATGAATATTTGAAGAAACTTATTTCATCCGTAAAGGGTATGGTATATTATACGTTTTCTGACATTGCCGATGTCACCAGATAGTATAAAACCAAATTCAGTAATGATATTTGATGACGTGGCATGCGAAAAACAAAATAATATTTGGACATATTTTTTTATGGGGCGTCATAAAAATATTGATACACGCATACCAAAACATCTAATACGAGACAACGAGAATTTGATTATTATGTTTAAACAAGACGAGTTGAACTTGAGGAATAACTATAACGATCGGGAGCGATATGACTTTGAAGAAATTTCGAGATATGTGTCGTGAATACTGGAAGGATAAATATGGATTTCTGATTATTAGCAAAGATGATGAAAGTAATTGCGGGCGATAAAAAAGGATTTGAAATGTTTATACATGTTTAGTTATAATAATAACAACACCTGTTTTCATTATATTATAAATAACAATAATAATCTGTTTTAACAGCTATGGAGAAAAAAATGTTGAAAGAATTAGTTAGATCAAAAATCATATTAAAGAAAGAATTTAAAAACTTGTAAATGAAAATGGGAGAAGAAGCAATAACAAACGAATTCCAAAATACCTTTAAACCTTTGACAGAACCATTGCAAAAGCTTGTTAAATTGTCGAATAATAATTTTTTTAAATTTAAGAGAACCTTATCGTGAAAGTTCCTTTATACCAAAGAATTCAATTCAAGAATCATTTATTACTAGTACACCTAAGAAAAAATATGAAGAAAGAAGTTTTCATGGAGCACTGAGTCTTACGTGCATTCAAATCTAGTCTACACGAAGACGTTGTTCGTACAGAAACTTTTCACGTCTAAATAACCTGGCACACATGGTTCTTGTCTGCTTGCAGATCAGTGGTGGCATTTTTATTTGAACGCCATTTCCTGAACGCTTCCTGTTTGGATCTGCCAGCAGTCTTGCATGTCTGGTTAAACCAACTTTTATTAGATGGTTTTCCGAAATAACTTTAATTGGAATAAATGACTTCATTCCAATCAAGATAATATTTTCAATCATTTCAGCCGCAGCATCTATATCGCCATTTAGAAAACAAAGTTTCCAATTGAAATGCTGGAAAAAGTTTTTGAGCTCGGCCCAACGTGCCTTTTCGCATATATTATATATATATAAATATTTTCCGCTTTGGGGCTTGGGTCGAAGCGACACGAAGAGCGGAATATGAAAAGGATGCTGAAACAATACAGTGCTCCGAATTACCAAGAGGCGCCAGAACGTTAACTTCATAATTTTCAGGGTGTGATGTAAAGAAAATATCAAGAATGTTAGAGTGTTGCCCTTGGACACACGGAATGTGAGTCGGTTCATTCACTAGTTGCGTCAAATCATTATGGGCGGCAAAAAAGTCGGCGTATTGACCCTCCGGTGTCAATGACTCGAATGGGTAAGACAAGAGGAATTATGGACATTGAAATCAGCAGTAACCACATTTTCACTATCAGGACAATCCTCTAAAATTTTTGTAATTGAATTGGAAAGAGGTCCAAGCCATTTAGGGATACCTCCCTTTCCGCGTTTGGACTTCTATACACAAATCCCAAATGTAGTACGTGTGTTCCAAGCTTAAATTTAACCCAAAGGGAGTTAAATTCTGGATTTTCTGAGTTTAAGTCTTGCTGGCTCTGGAACAATATGTCGTTGCGTACGTAAACCACAAGACCTCTGTGGGGAATAAAGAGGGACAGGGTGTAATACCCAGGTACGTGGAAATCCTGTGCATCAGAACCCTCACATACCTGAGTCTCACAAAGAGCAAAAACATCAGGCCGATGGAAATGTACATGACCGTACACGGCAAAAATTCGCTCTCAGCCCTCGTACATTGGCTAATTGTACATTAAACTTACCCACCATTAGAACAACCAAAAAAAAAAAACAGAGTCAATATGGAGCTACAGTTGCCAAACTCCTCTCCCTGTCGTTGCTGTATTCACCCAATGCTCAGTGTTATGCCAGAAGCATTGGGCGAACAACGACAGAAAGAAAAGAGTGGCAACTGCACTGCACGAATGGGAAGGGGGAGGGAAGGGGACAACGTACATACTATGGAGCGGACATTATGTGTGTGGTCAGTTATGTGAGGCTTTTGTGGATGCTGCTATAATGTTGTTGTTGGGTAGTTTGTTTGTTTAATCGATTTGGTCGGCGCGGCGAGATTTTTGCTGTTGTTTGTTTTTCATTTTGTCTTTAGTTCTATTTTATTGTTGTATGATTTTCGAAATTTTGTTCTTTTTTTTATTTTTTTTATTTTAACAGAACTGAACGGCACAACACGGACGACAGAGAAACCCATGTGCATCGGACGACGGACTGACAAACACAAATGCACTAAACGTTAGTAATGTTTGATTTGTGAGAACCGGAAACAAGAGTTAGGGTGATAGAAAATGGGTTTATCTGGGACTTATCGGTGGATACAAGATAAACAGGAAGGGCGGGCAAAATGTTTGTGCCAGTACCATCTTTCGAACAAACCATTCAGGCTTTGGAAGTGGTCATCTAATCTTTTTAGTTGATTTCTCTTGTTTGCTTTTTATCCTTTTACTATATCTTTTCTACCTGTCCCTTTAATAAAGCACGCAATTACATCATTTATTTAAAATTTTATGAGAAGCAAATCTAAATGATAGACGGCAAGATCCTACCCCTCCGACGAGCAATAAGACTCGCCATCTTAATCATTTATGACTGTTCCTTTTGGAATTTAAAATTTCAATTGGACTATTTTATGCTACAATTTATTGGGAGAACCATCGGTGATATTTATATGATAAATCAGATTATTCAGCAATAATCGATGGTTCCCAATATTTAATATTACATGTATACTTCTTTAGTATACTTACTTCCATATATACTAACATACATATATATATCTTATTCTGGAAGGTGGAATATGAATACAGTCCGTCTGGCCTCGCAAGCATAGCAACAACAACGGGATATAGAAGTTCGATAACTGTCCCAGTTATGCTTGTCGAGTAATTATACCAACAATGTCAATATGGCGACTGATATTGTTGTGTATTGAGATATTCTTTTTTATCTGACTTGCGTTAACATATTCTTGTTGGCATGACGGAATATGATTCATGCTACACCACATTCTCTTCGCTTAGGTTTTTTTCTGTAGTTTATCTCTCATGTCTCTAAAATATGGAATATATTTTTTTCTAAAATATTTTAAATCAGCATCAGTGAGAGGTCGATTGACAAATAGTCCATACCCTTTCTTGTATGTATGACTTTATTATGTCTAGTGCTCTCTTCCAATTGCTTTTTGACATTTTTAGTGGAAATGACGGCTTTTGCAATTGCTGTTTTTTTAGTGCTATCTTTTGCTTTCACTCTCTTTGCTGGCTCGCTGTCTGCTTGATGTCGCTGAGCAATATTTGAGTATTTAGAGTATGCAATGTCGTGATTTCGCCAAGCAGAATCGAGAGGATTTTTACCCTTATCACCTCTCTCCAATCGTTTTACTAACTTTGTACCAGGTCCACAAAATTGATAGCCAGGCAAATGCAGTTTAACTGGTATTGAATTTTTTATATTATTGATCAAACCTATTCCATTAACGTTTCTTTTGGAAATTGATACACAATCATTATATATGACTTGCTGAAAAGATTAAATGTTTCTATTATATAACAATGTACGATTAGTAGTCAAAATGTGACTAGTAAAGTAGCAATAAAATATTTTAGTACGAAACTTAGATTTCGAGTTAAATAAAAAATAAGACAGCTCTTTTTCACCTAATTATATTCGAGCTCTAATAGATGGACCTTCTAATTGCGGAAAGACAAATGTAATGCTCAGACTTATAGAGGGTCCTAATGGCTTACAATTTAAAAAAATATGTATATTCAAAGTCATTATATCAACCAAAATATGAATATTTGAAGAAACTTATTTCATCCGTAAAGGGTATGGTATATTATACGTTTTCTGACATTGCCGATGTCACCAGATAGTATAAAACCAAATTCAGTAATGATATTTGATGACGTGGCATGCGAAAAACAAAATATTATTTGGTCATATTTTTTATGGGGCGTCATAAAAATATTGATACACGCATACCAAAACATCTAATACGAGACAACGAGAATTTGATTATTATGTTTAAACAAGAGTTGAACTTGAGGAATAACTATAACGATCGGGAGCGATATGACTTTGAAGAAATTTCGAGATATGTGTCGTGAATACTGGAAGGATAAATTGGTTTGGATAAATGGATTTCTGATTATTAACAAAGATGATGAAAGTAATTGCGGGCGATATAAAAAAAGGATTTGAAATGTTTATACATGTTTTGTTATAATAATAACAACACCTGTTTTCATTATATTATAAATAACAATAATAATCTGTTTTAACAGCTACGGAGAAAAAAAGCTATGGGACGTTCCAAACGAATTAGTAGAACTTTTAAAGCTTTTGATTACATCACAACACTGGTAACAACAATCAAACTAATGAAATTGTAGAATTACGAGAAGCCGATATTATTGATTAAATGTATGTATGTAAATTGTATGTAAAAATAAATAACTGTTAATAAATATAAATAAACAAATATATACTAACAGAACATTACAGATAGAGACAGACGCTGCCAACAAAACATATCTATATACGCAAATCAACCTCGTTCAAAAAATATTAAAGAAAGGGATAAGTAAATAAATTGTGATTATAAGAAAAGAAACAAATGATTTGAACAAAAGACTTTTAGATATTAATAATATAATGGTAACAATAGTAAAATCAAACAATGGAAAAGAGAGCGATAGTTAATGAGCTTCACACGCAAGCACGAAAGAATTTCAAACGGCGAAGAGTTATAATGAAGTGTATAAACAATCTATGGCAAGCAGATTTAGTAGAAATCGGCAACTATTCTACAATAAATAATGGATACAGATTTTTGTTAATCGTCATTGATACTTTTTTAAAATATGCATGGGCTTAGGCAATTTAAACGAAGATAGCTGTTGATGTATTGTGCATTTCACAGAATATTAAAATTGGGGCGTACTCCAAAGAATTTTTTAACAAAGAATTTAACAAACTGATGAAACACTACACAATTAACCATTATTCAACGTAAAGTGTGGTGAACGCTTCAATTGTCGAACGTTTTAATAGAACATTAAAAGATTTGATGTGGAAGGAATTTAGTAATAATTGTATATATCATTGGATAAGCATTTATAAAGATTTAATTAAAATCTATAATAAAAATCCACATCGAACCATACAAAATGGCGACTATAGATGATACGAGAAATGAGAAAAAAATTGATCAAGGCCGTCTATATTCATCTCAAAATTTTCAAAACCTCATCTGGCGATCATGATACGCAATCAGTAAATATAAGAATATATTTGAAAAAGGCTATACCCCACATGGGATCACAGAAATATTGAAAATACGATCTATACAAAACACTAACACACCAACTTATTTATTGGAAGACTATGAAGGAAATCCTGTAAAAGGCGGATTTTATAAGGAGGACATTTTACATAGAAGTTATCGTAATTCGTATCTGGATGAAGAAGTGCTGCAAACTAAAGGCAACAAGGCTTTGGTGAAATGGTTAGGTTTCACAAATAATCATAATTCATGGAAAAATAAAGAAGATATTTTATAAATTGTATGTGTATATAAAACCCCAATTTATAAAAATAAATAAAAGAAAAAGTTTATTTTATATAAATTTATTATATCTTTTCATTTATTCCCATATTTACTTTCAGAATGTTAAGAACATTAACATTCAGTGGTAAAAGTTAAATTTTGTCTTCAGTTTACTCCGCCTATTGAATTGGAGGATGATGATTACGAATGCTGTTTAGTCGACTTAAGATAATAATTTATTTCACATTGGTGATAGAATAATTGAAATTCATATTGGGTCCTATGAATTACAAGACATTGTCGATTATATATCTGAGGTATACAATATTCAAAATTCAAACAGATTCATCGAAATAGAAGCCAAAATCAACACATTACAAATTGAGATAAAATCCTCACATGAACCAGTATTTCTTAATCATAAACGGTCTATCGGAAAGTTGTTTGGCTTTGACGAAAGAATTTTAGACCCAAGTACAAAAACACATCAAATATTCCGGTAGATATTTTAAAAGTCAATGTACTAAAATTATATTGTAATATAATAACAGGATTTTTTATGAATAACTCGCCAGCACATATTCTTCACGAGTTTGCACTAGACGTTCCACCAGGCAATAAATTAGCTGAGAGACCACGAAACCTTATTTATTTGCCAGTAAACGCCAAGGAAATAAATAGTGTCGAGATTAGGATTGTAGACCAGGAAGGACGTTTAATAAATTTTAGAGCACGTATTGCTGCTCCGTACGAAGTACACATAAAACTTTGACAAACATAAAACAAACAATAACGCCATCTGCATGTGGATACCACGGTATGTCATATGTGCATCAGGTAATGTCGATCTTCCACATGCCAGCACCAGCTGATGTCGATCATATGGTCGATTGTCAACAGACGAAGGCATTGACTTTGAAGAAAGTGGTAGCATCTTCAACACCGTTACTAAACATGTTATTCACAAACCTATGATTGATTTGATGATTGAATTTGAAAAGAAGTAAAAAACTTGTCGTTATTAGACTTCACAGAGATGAGAATGGAAATTCGGAAAGTTGACGAAGAAAAAAATTGTCATAAGGAACCAATATTGAATTGAGTTGGAAATATATCCAAAGATTTTATTAAATACAAACGCCCACAAAGTAAATTATGATGTTATAATTAAAGCAAAGAAAGGAATGAAATATAAAAATATGTTAGTTAATACACACACAGGTAAAGGTCTAATGAAAGTGAATCTAAAAAAATCAAGCTATATATACCGGGACGATCCAAACGAATTAGTAGAACGTTTAAAGCTTTTGATGACATCACAACACTCTGGTAACAACAATCAAACTAATGAAATTGTAGAATTGCGAGAAGCCGATATTATTGATTAAAATGTATGTAAATTGTATGTAAAAATAAATAAATGTTAATAAATATATATAAACAAATATATACTAACGGAACATTACAGATAGAGACAGACGCTGCCAACAAAACATATCTATATACGCAAATCAAACTCGTTCAAAAAATAATGAAGAAAGGGGTAAGTAAAGTAATTGTAATTATAATCTTGTGTCCAATGATTTGAACACAAGACTTTTAGATATTAATAAGGTAATGGTAACAATAGTAAAATCAAACAATGGAAAAGAGAGCGATAGTAAATGAGCTTCACACGCAAGCACGAAAGAATTTCAAACGGCGAAGAGTTATAATGAAGTGTATTAACAATCTATGGCAAGCAGATTTAGTAGAAATCACCAACTATTCTACAATAAATAATGGATACAGATTTTTTTTAACCGTCATTGATACCTTTTCAAAATATGCATGGGCTTAGGCAATTAAAACGAAGATAGCTGTTGATCTATTGTGCATTTCACAGAATATTAAAATTGGGGCGTACTCCAAAGAACTTACATACTGACGATGGAAAATAATTTTTTAATAATGAATTTAACAAACTGATGAAACACTACACAATTAACCATTATTCAACGTAAAGTGTGGTGAACGCTTCAATTGTCGAACGTTTTAATAGAACGTTAAAAGGTTTGAAGTGGAAGGAATTTAGTAATAATTGTATATATAAGCATTTATAAAGATTTAATTAAAATCCATATCGAACCATAAAAATGGCGACTATCGATGTTATGAGAAAAAAATGCTCAAGGTCATCTCAAAATTTTCAAAGCCTCAACTGGCGATCATGATACGCAATCAGTAAATATAAAAATATATTTGAAAAAGGCTATACCTAGAATGGGCTCACAGAAATATTTAAATTACGATCTATACAAAACACTAACACACCAACTTATTTATTGGAAGACTATGAAGGAAAGTTCTTAATATTGTGTGAATGTGAGTGTAGTTATGTGCATGACTCAGTTTTGCGTATGTTGTTCTGAACTAGCATGTCATGGTCAGTAATTTCTGCAGCAGTATAAATACGTTCGTGTAAGGATACAAACCTAAAATAAAATGCATAAATATTCATATGAAAAGACGAACGCTATCAGTACTGATAAAATCTTTAAAACCATGGTATTGAACGGCGAGCTTATATCCATGTTTTCCCTAATTACAAATAATTTTTAAAATCAAATAAAAACTAAATATAAAAAACAATTTATGTTCGAATAGGAAGCTTAAATTGTTTTATATTCGAGAGAACACTGCGTGGAGAATATGGTACAAAAACAGTTGGATGACATAAATATTAAAATGTCCGAATTCCAAGAAAGGGATTCTGGGTGGGCATTGTTAAAAGTACTCTGGCTGGACATAAATACAAATGAATCAAGCTTAATAAGATGTTCCCACTACATTAAAACACCTAATAAACTAGCAGCAAAAATAGCTTGTCTAAATATAAATAGCGATGATATGTTCTGCTTCAAATGGTGTATAATAGCTGCTTTGGATAAACGAGATATGAACGCAGATCGTATTTAACCTACAGCATTTCAGATGTTATTACATTGCGAAATAATATCATATTGAAATTTAAAGGTTCAATTTTTCCATTGTCGGTCAAACAAATAAAAATCTTTGAAGCTAATAACAGAAACATCAGCATTAATGTGTTTGGTTGGCATGATGTTAAAGGGGAAGTTGTTTGACCATATAAATTAATAGAGGAAGAGAGACCAGTCCATATAAATTTATTGCTGTTGGAGAAGAATGGACTATACCACTATATATTGGTTAATGACCTTTCAAGGTATTATATTTAAATAAAAAAATTTTAGTTTTTTCGCTTGTTTTTTTTGTCTTTAATCAATATCTGAATTGAACTGGGATATTATCCTGGCAAAAAATTTTAGTATTCCACTCATCAGCTTACAAACCACTGGGAAAATTGATGCTTGCAATATACACATTTGGAGTACATACCGAGAAGACATAAAATGGAATGCAATAGGATTGTAACAGAAATGCGACTTCCAGAAAAGGCGGTTTTGCAGTTCACGCAGTACAAAAGGATGTCCTATTTACAGTCCATGCGGACTTTGAGTGTATTCTTGAAAGTATAGATGATTTAAGCACGAGGTATACGCTAAAGAGCAAACATATTCCATGTGCATTTAGCTATTACATTAAGTGTAGCTTTAACAACAGCTTAGATAAGTTTAAAATATACACAGGGATGGACGGTAGCGAAAAATTTGTAAAATATCTGTACGAGGATTGCACACAAATTTATATATTTAGGGATTTGTGTATTGGACTTATCTAAGTATAAAATGTATGATTTTCATTATGGTTTTATGCAGCCCAAATTTTGTGACCAGTTAGCCATAAATTATATGGACACTGACTCCTTTATTTATACAATATATAAAGTAGCCTTTTATTAAAAAATTAGAAATTGAGAAATATTTTGATACGTCTGAGTATCCAAAAAATAATATATTTAAGATACCACAATTGATTAAAAAAGTATTGGGTATAATGGAAGATGAGAATTGTGGGAAGATTATGACCGAATTTGTTGGACTTCGGTCAAAAATGTAATCCTTACGACCGAGAATGGTGAAGAAGTAAAAGAAATCAAAAAGTCTAAAGGTGTCAAAAAATATGTGCTTGATAAATATAATATAGCGAACTACAGAGACTGTATGCTAAATAAAAAAATATATTGACGATATGTTGATATTCAAATCAAAGATGTATCAAATATTCACAAATAATTACAATGACGATAAGAAAAAAGATAGGAGTGATGGTATAAATACCTACGCTTGTGGTCATTAGAAAATTAGAAATGTAAATATAGAATTAGATGGAGAAATGTCAATTAACAATCTTCTTGAAACAGTGCCAGAAGAAGAAGATGATGACGATTGTTAATTTATAACGTTTTCATAAATAATGTATACACTTCTCATATTATTCAATAAAAAATAATTTGGTTGTTGTTTAAAAAATATAACAATTTGATTTTATTTCTTAAATTCTGAAATCATGTACGTATAAAATTCATATAATTTTTCGTACTATTTCAGTTAACGGTATGTAATCTAAAAAACGATCACGAAGTATTAAGCAGTATAAACTAAATTTTTACGTCAATGGGTCCACTCTTTATCGATTCGTTTTGATTGCTAACATTAATGAAAGGGCGTACAATCTCCGGTCGCGTGAAGTCTTGTATGATCGTTTGAGCAACTTTGAATTACGCGACTAGGATATTTGAAGCCCTGGTTCGAATCCCAGGTGCCAAATTTACTGCGAAATGTATTTTTATGGTTATATTTTCTTTTGAGGAGTTTGTTAAAAGGATTTTTGCTTTGTGAACAATTCATCCATGTTTTTGCCTAACATTCTCAATTCAGTTAAGCAAAAGAGGTGAATATCTTACGTGTGCAGTGGTGTGGTTTGTTTCCCAATTTTCCATTTCCATGGTTGAATTTTTTCTTCCTTTTTCTCTGTTAGGAGACATATTTTTGTTGGAAATAGGTAGTTGTATTTGTGTTAAAGGAGTTTTTCGGGCTGAACCGAGGTTTAAAAAGTGGGTAACAGGGAAGCCATCTTGATCAGTCTGTTCCAACTTTTATACTGCGCAAACGTGATTTACTTAATCCCGACTTAATACTGAAAAGTTGCTTATATAAGCTCTTAAAGGATTTCCATATCTACCTTCTATTCCTTTGTCAGGATTTTTATTTCCCCCTGTGAGTATTCCTGGATATGTGTCTTTCGGCATTTCCAAATGATCATACTGTGTTATCATTCTACCATTCATTATACACTCCACGAGAGTATTATGGCTTTGTGCATTTGTTTGTAACACCCAAAAGGAAGCGGGATAGACCCATTGTTAAGTATACCGATCGACTTAGAATCACTTTCTGAGTCGATTTAGCAATGTCCGTCTGTCCGTCTGTCTGTCTGTCTGTCTGTCTGTCTGTCTGTCCGTCTGTCTGTCTGTCCGTCTGTCTGTCCATCTATTGTTGTAATCAAACTACAGGTCGCAATTATAGTCCGATCTTAACAAAAATTGGCACAAGTAAGTTTTGTGGATCAAGGACGAACGCTATTTAATTTGAGACAAATCGGTTCAGATTTAGATATAGCCCCCATACAAATGTCGCTCCCGATTTGACATTTTCCGCTCTAGAAACCACATATTATACTCGATTTTCTTTAAGTTTGGCAGAACATCTTATAATCCAACTATAAACACCTATGCAAAAATTGGGTAAGATCGGTTCAGATTTAGATATAGCTCCCATACAAATGTCGCTCCCGATTTGACATTTTCCGCTCTAGAAACCACATATTATACTCGATTTTCTTTAAGTTTGGCAGAACATCTTATAATCCAACTATAAACACATATGCAAAAATTGGGTAAGATCGGTTCAGATTTAGATATAGCCCCCATACAAATGTCGCTCCCGATTTGACATTTTCCGCTCTAGAAACCACATATTGTATCCAATTTTCTTTAAATTTGGCACAACATCTTATAATCCAACTAGAAACACCTATGCAAAAATTGGGTAAGATCGGTTCAGATTTAGATATAGCCCCCATACAAATGTCGCTCCCGATTTGACATTTTCCGCTCTAGAAACCACATATTGTATCCAATTTTCTTTAAATTTGGCACAACATCTTATAATCCAACTAGAAACACCTATGCAAAAATTGGGTAAGATCGGTTCAGATTTAGATATAGCCCCCAAACAAATGTAGCTCCCGATTTGACTTTTGCCGCTTTAGAAACCACATATTGTACTCGATTTTCTTTAAATTTGGCACGACAGCTTATCATCCAAGTAAAAAACCTATGGTGAAAGTGGCTAAGATCGGTTCAGATTTAGATATAGCGCAAATAGGGAGTGGGTATTCAATCGATCTACATGTTTCGCCCGGAAAATTATTTCCTGACTGATTATTTTTAAATAATTTTATTAGATTGCATATTTTTGTGTTATTTTTCAGTTAAAGAAATTAATTAATTTCCTAAATAGGCAAAACGGATGTTAAATCGATAGCAACGCGTTAAATACAAACCAAGTATCCTTATTTTTTGTGTGTAGTGTGTGTTGGTAACATCTGTTATTAATCGGAAAAATCGTGTTATAAAGAAAAATTAATGTTAAATTGCCGCCGGAAGTATATGTACTTTAGCCAGGTTCTAAACCATTATACCGACAAACAAAAGAAAAACTTTTGGTTATTTGGGACAAATTGCCAGTTTACCCCACACTCCCTTCGTGATGTCACCATGTGAAAGACCTTTCATCGTGGGATCGCTAGACAAGTAAGTGCATAAACATTCATACATATATAAATCAATGTAAAGACAGCTGCGCAGAGAGTAATCAGTCACCCCGTTACTTCTCTGAGTATTTTTGTCCCAAATAGAATGAACCATTGAGACTCCTTGATATAGCCTGAATTTTGTATGAATCTAATTAAATTGTATTATTATACAATACAAGGTGATTCAATAACATTTCTTTTTGAATTTGCGTACAATGGTTTTAAATAAAAGTGTTAATGTGTGAAACATTGTTTGTACATATGTAATGGAATATGTGTGAGGCGGGTTTGCCTTAGGCTACAGTTTGAGAAGCTCTATAACAGTCAACGCCGTATTAAACTGCCATGAAATCAAAATGTTATTGTTTTTTCAGCCACATATTTCACTTTATAAATATTAATTTTACAATATTTATTATCATTAAGACTTGCTAATCTCATATGCTCGTTAATCAATCCGAGATAATGGTAAAATCCCTTATGAACTGTTACTGTTTGCGTATATTCACGTATATACCTCAACAGCTCATTAATCGTTGTATTTTCGTTGTGGTTACCGTGACATTCAATACATGCAAACACTCAGAATTTAGGTACTGAATATTAAGTTTGCGATGCTATGTGATTTCATTTCCGAGTTGTCTTGGAAACTCAAAATTTATATCTATATAATGGTTAGTTAAATACTTAGTTGCATTATTTTTATTATTCACTTATTATGCAGCTTTTTTTCACTGAACCAACGCTCAGGGGATGTCCCATATAAATGCAGTGCATTGCGTAGTGGAAGGAAGATCAGGTACTGGAAGTAGGAAAGAGGGAGTAGTGTCTGTTTACATCTGTTTTGAATCTCTGAATGTCGTAATTGGAGGGAAAGATATTTGCCGGAAGTCGATTTCACATACGGATAGTACGAAGAACAAATTTATTCTGTAATGTGTAGCGCGGTCGGTTGTCCAATCGACAACAAATGGGTGAGCGTTCCTGGAGAGTAGCGTATCTCTACCGAACGTTCTCACGGGCGGTATAAGATCACGAATTTCCGAAGAACAAACACCATGAAAGTATCGATAGAACAATGACACACAACCAACATTACGACGGTGTTCAAGGGAGACAATAGAATTGGATGTCCTACCGTCACCTATCAACACCATCGTCCTCCTCTGGACACGGTCAAGTAGCTCCAGAGATAAAGCTGGAGCACCCGACCATATATGGGAGTTGTATTCCATCTTTTGTCTGATGTAGGTAGTATAGATATTGAGAAGATCAGAGGGTGTGAAATATTTCTTACATCGTTTTAAAAAGCTTAAACATTTGAATGCTTCTTTCGACACATCAAATACATGTTTTGTCCAACGAACATCACGTTGTATTTTCATGCCACAAACATCGAGAGTATCTGATTGCTCAATATCTATACCGTTCAATAAAATCGATGACACCGTTGGATCAGTGAATCGTACAAAAAATTTTTCACGTCTAAGTACCGTGGCACACATCGTTCTTGTCTGCTTGCATAGAAGATCAGTGGTGGCATTTTTATTTGAACGCCATTTCCTGAACGCTTCCTCTTTGGATCTGACAGCAGTCTTGCATGTCTGGTTAAACCAACTTTTATTAGATGGTTTTCCGAAATAACTTTAATTGGAATAAATGACTTCATTCCAATCAAGATAATGTTATCAATCATTTCAGCCGCAGCATCTATATCGACATTTAGAAAACAAAGTTTCCAATTGAAATGCTGGAAAAAGTTTTTGAGCTCGGCCGCTCCGCTTTGGGGCTTGGGTCGAAGCGACACGATGAGCGGAATACGAAAAGGATGCTGAAACAATACAGTGATCCGAATTACCAATAGGCGCCAGAACGTTAACTTCATAATTTTCAGGGTGTGATGTAAAGAAAATATCAAGAATGTTAGAGTGTTGCCCTTGGACACACGGAATGTGAGTCGGTTCATTCACTAGTTGCGTCAAATCATTATGCGCGACAAAAAAGTCGGCGTATTGACCCTCCGGTGTTGAGTGACTCGAATGGGCAAGACAAGAGGAATTATGGACATTGAAATCGCCAGTAACCACAATTTCACTATCAGGACAATCCTCTAAAATTTTTGTAATTGAATCGGAAAGAGGTCCAAGCCATTTAGGGATATCTCCCTTTCCGCGTTTGGACTTCTATACACAAATACCAAATGTAGTACGTATGTTCCAAGCTTAAACCACCACCATTACCCACCATTAGAACAGCCAAAAAAGAAAAAACAGAGTCAATATGGAGCTACAGTTGCCAAACTCCTCCCCATGTCGTTGCTGTATTCACCCAATGCTCAGTGTTATGCCAGAAGCATTGGGCGAACAACGACAGAAAGAAAAGAGTGGCAACTGCACTACACGAATGGGAAGGGGACAACGTACATACTATGAAACGGACATAATGTGTGTGGTCAGTGATGTGAGGCTTTTGTGGATGCTGCTATAATGTTGTTGTTATTGTTAGGTAGTTTGTTTGTTTAATCGATTTGGTCGGCGCGGCGAGATTTTTGTTGTTTGTTTTTCATTTTTTCTTTAGTTCTATTTTCTTGTTGTATGATTTTCGAAATTTTGTTCTTTTTTTATTTTAACATAGAACTGAATGGCACAACACGGACGACAGAGAAACCCATGTGCATCGGACGACGGACTGACAAACACAAATGCACTAAACGTTAGTAATGTTTGATTTGTGATTTGATTTGATGAGGAAACCAGAGTTAGGGTGATAGAAAATGTGTTTATCTGGGAAATGTTTGTGCCAGTACCATCTTTCGAACAAACCATTCAGGCTTTGGAAGTTGTCATCCAATCTTTTTTAGTTGATTTCTTTTGTTTCCTTTTTATCCTTTTACTATATCTTTTCTACCTCTCCCTTTAATAAAGCACGCAATAACATCATTTATTTAAAATTTTATGACAAGCAAATCTAAATGATAGACGGCAAGATCCTACCCCTCCGACGAGCAATAAGACTCGCCATCTTAATCATTTATGACTGTTCCTTTTGGAATGTAAAATTTCAATTGGACCATTTTATGCTACAATTTATTGGGAGAACCATCGGTGATATTTATATGATAAATCAGATTATTCAGCAATAATCGATGGTTCCCAATATTTAATATTACATGTATACTTCTTTAGTATACTTACTTCCGTATATACTAACATACATATATATCTTATTCTGAAAGGTGGAATGTGAATACAGTCCGTCTGGCCTCGCAAGCATAGCAACAACAACGGGATATAGAAGTTCGATAACTGTCCCAGTTATGCTTGTCGAGAAATTATACCAACAATGTCAATATGGCGACTGATATTGTTGTGTTTTGAGATATTCTTTTATATCTGACTTGCGTTAACATATTTTTGTTGGCATGACGGAATATGATTCATGCTACACCACATTCTCTTCGCTTAGCTTTTTTTCTGTAGTTTATCTCTCATGTCTCTAAAATAGGGAATATATTTTTTTCTAAAATATTTTAAATCAGCATCAGTGAGAGGTCGATTGGGTAGCTGCTTTATTAGTTTTTTGGTTCATCATTGACAAATAGTCCATACCCTTTCTTGTATGTATGACTTTATTATGTCTTGTGCTCTCTTCCAATTGCTTTTTGACATTTTTGGTGGAAATGACGGCTTTTGCAATTGCTGTGTTTTTAGTGCTATCTTTTGCTTTCACTCTTTTTGCTGGCTCGCTGTCTGCTTGATGTCGCTGAGCAAGATTTGAGTATTTAGAGTATGCAATGTCGTGATTTCGCCAAGCAGAATCGAGAGGATTTTTACCCTTATCACCTCTCTCCAATCATTTTTCTAACATTGTACCAGGTCCACAAAATTGATAGCCAGGCAAATGCAGTTTAACAGGTATTGAATTTATTATATTATTGATCAAACCTCTTCCATTAACGTTTCTTTTGGAAATTGATACACAATCATTATATATGACTTGCTGAAAAGATTATATGTTTCTACTATATAACAATGTACGATTAGTAGTCAAAATGTGACTAGTAAAGTAGCAATAAAATATTTTTGTACGAAACTTAGATTTCGAGTTAAATAAAAAATAAGACATAGCTCTTTTTTACCTAATTATATTCGAGCTCTAATAGATGGACCTTCTAATTGCGGAAAGACAAATGTAATGCTCAGTCTCATAGAGGGTCCTAATGGCTTACAATTTAAAAAAATATGGGCTAAAGAAATCAACCGCCGTTTTGTGAATGTAATTTCAGAGTGTGTAATACTGCTAGAAGTGATTTTTTGTGTCATTCTCAATTTGCTGTTATTATAGAAGCGGAATACATACGAAATTACTCTTAATGCTCGGGCGTATGAGGAAAATCTGAGTAAGATATCTGTTTCTTCCACAGTTTCATGAATTGTAAACACATTTACGAAAAATTGTAATAGAATATCTTATATTTCGAAATATGAACTATTGTGAATTGATAATCGCGTATAAGATTAGTTGTAAATGTCAAATCTTCTTCGTAAATGAATTTGAACAAATCTGCCACATACTCGACACAGCCGAACTGGTGAGCATATTCTCAACTCTAAATAAAATAACCAATCTGAAAACTAATCTTTAACTTGGTTTATTTCACCTTTTACTTACCTACGAAAAAACTGCATATCATCATCGTTTCTCATTTCACTGAGAAACTAAATGATATACCAGATTTACTCAACCCACTTTTCTAGTAGCTCAAAACGGAGTCACTTCATTCAACACCAGAAATACAGTCCACTATCTTCGAGTGTAATCGGTTGAAGTTAATTTGTGACATCACCGGCCTGCAGATTTCCCATTATATTCCTCTCTGGCTGTATAAGATCACGAATTTCCGAAGAACAAACACCATGAAAGTATCGATAGAACAATGACACACAACCAACATTACGACGGTGTTCAAGGGAGACAATAGAATTGGATGTCCTACCGTCACCTATCAACACCATCGTCCTCCTCTGGACACGGTCAAGTAGCTCCAGAGATAAAGCTGGAGTACCCGACCATATATGGGAGTTGTATTCCATCTTTTGTCTGATGTAGGTAGTATAGATATTGAGAAGATCAGAGGGTGTGAAATATTTCTTACATCGTTTTAAAAAGCTTAAACATTTGAATGCTTCTTTCGACACATCAAATACATGTTTTGTCCAACGAACATCACGTTGTATTTTCATGCCACAAACATCGAGAGTATCTGATTGCTCAATATCTATACCGTTCAATAAAATCGATGACACCGTTGGATCAGTGAATCGTACAAAAAAATTTTCACGTCTAAGTACCGTGGCACACATCGTTCTTGTCTGCTTGCATAGAAGATCAGTGGTGGCATTTTTATTTGAACGCCATTTCCTGAACGCTTCCTCTTTGGATCTGACAGCAGTCTTGCATGTCTGGTTAAACCAACTTTTATTAGATGGTTTTCCGAAATAACTTTAATTGGAATAAATGACTTCATTCCAATCAAGATAATGTTATCAATCATTTCAGCCGCAGCATCTATATCGACATTTAGAAAACAAAGTTTCCAATTGAAATGCTGGAAAAAGTTTTTGAGCTCGGCCGCTCCGCTTTGGGGCTTGGGTCGAATCGACACGATGAGCGGAATACGAAAAGGATGCTGAAACAATACAGTGATCCGAATTACCAAGAGGCGCCAGAACGTTAACTTCATAATTTTCAGGGTGTGATGTAAAGAAAATATCAAGAATGTTAGAGTGTTGCCCTTGGACACACGGAATGTGAGTCGGTTCATTCACTAGTTGCGTCAAATCATTATGCGCGACAAAAAAGTCGGCGTATTGACCCTCCGGTGTTGAGTGACTCGAATGGGCAAGACAAGAGGAATTATGGACATTGAAATCGCCAGTAACCACAATTTCACTATCAGGACAATCCTCTAAAATTTTTGTAATTGAATCGGAAAGAGGTCCAAGCCATTTAGGGATATCTCCCTTTCCGCGTTTGGACTTCTATACACAAATACCAAATGTAGTACGTATGTTCCAAGCTTAAACCACCACCATTACCCACCATTAGAACAGCCAAAAAAGAAAAAACAGAGTCAATATGGAGCTACAGTTGCCAAACTCCTCCCCATGTCGTTGCTGTATTCACCCAATGCTCAGTGTTATGCCAGAAGCATTGGGCGAACAACGACAGAAAGAAAAGAGTGGCAACTGCACTACACGAATGGGAAGGGGACAACGTACATACTATGAAACGGACATAATGTGTGTGGTCAGTGATGTGAGGCTTTTGTGGATGCTGCTATAATGTTGTTGTTATTGTTAGGTAGTTTGTTTGTTTAATCGATTTGGTCGGCGCGGCGAGATTTTTGTTGTTTGTTTTTCATTTTTTCTTTAGTTCTATTTTCTTGTTGTATGATTTTCGAAATTTTGTTCTTTTTTATTTTAACATAGAACTGAATGGCACAACACGGACGACAGAGAAACCCATGTGCATCGGACGACGGACTGACAAACACAAATGCACTAAACGTTAGTAATGTTTGATTTGTGATTTGATTTGATGAGGAAACCAGAGTTAGGGTGATAGAAAATGTGTTTATCTGGGAAATGTTTGTGCCAGTACCATCTTTCGAACAAACCATTCAGGCTTTGGAAGTTGTCATCCAATCTTTTTTAGTTGATTTCTTTTGTTTTCTTTTTATCCTTTTACTATATCTTTTCTACCTCTCCCTTTAATAAAGCACGCAATAACATCATTTATTTAAAATTTTATGACAAGCAAATCTAAATGATAGACGGCAAGATCCTACCCCTCCGACGAGCAATAAGACTCGCCATCTTAATCATTTATGACTGTTCCTTTTGGAATGTAAAATTTCAATTGGACCATTTTATGCTACAATTTATTGGGAGAACCATCGGTGATATTTATATGATAAATCAGATTATTCAGCAATAATCGATGGTTCCCAATATTTAATATTACATGTATACTTCTTTAGTATACTTACTTCCGTATATACTAACATACATATATATCTTATTCTGAAAGGTGGAATGTGAATACAGTCCGTCTGGCCTCGCAAGCATAGCAACAACAACGGGATATAGAAGTTCGATAACTGTCCCAGTTATGCTTGTCGAGTAATTATACCAACAATGTCAATATGGCGACTGATATTGTTGTGTATTGAGATATTCTTTTATATCTGACTTGCGTTAACATATTTTTGTTGGCATGACGGAATATGATTCATGCTACACCACATTCTCTTCGCTTAGCTTTTTTTCTGTAGTTTATCTCTCATGTCTCTAAAATAGGGAATATATTTTTTTCTAAAATATTTTAAATCAGCATCAGTGAGAGGTCGATTGGGTAGCTGCTTTATTAGTTTTTTGGTTCATCATTGACAAATAGTCCATACCCTTTCTTGTATGTATGACTTTATTATGTCTTGTGCTCTCTTCCAATTGTTTTTTGACATTTTTAGTGGAAATGACGGCTTTTGCAATTGCTGTGTTTTTAGTGCTATCTTTTGCTTTCACTCTTTTTGCTGGCTCGCTGTCTGCTTGATGTCGCTGAGCAAGATTTGAGTATTTAGAGTATGCAATGTCGTGATTTCGCCAAGCAGAATCGAGAGGATTTTTACCCTTATCACCTCTCTCCAATCATTTTTCTAACATTGTACCAGGTCCACAAAATTGATAGCCAGGCAAATGCAGTTTAACAGGTATTGAATTTATTATATTATTGATCAAACCTCTTCCATTAACGTTTCTTTTGGAAATTGATACACAATCATTATATATGACTTGCTGAAAAGATTATATGTTTCTACTATATAACAATGTACGATTAGTAGTCAAAATGTGACTAGTAAAGTAGCAATAAAATATTTTTGTACGAAACTTAGATTTCGAGTTAAATAAAAAATAAGACATAGCTCTTTTTTACCTAATTATATTCGAGCTCTAATAGATGGACCTTCTAATTGCGGAAAGACAAATGTAATGCTCAGTCTTATAGAGGGTCCTAATGGCTTACAATTTAAAAAAATATGGGCTAAAGAAATCAACCGCCGTTTTGTGAATGTAATTTCAGAGTGTGTAATACTGCTAGAAGTGATTTTTTGTGTCATTCTCAATTTGCTGTTATTATAGAAGCGGAATACATACGAAATTACTCTTAATGCTCGGGCGTATGAGGAAAATCTGAGTAAGATATCTGTTTCTTCCACAGTTTCATGAATTGTAAACACATTTACGAAAAATTGTAATAGAATATCTTATATTTCGAAATATGAACTATTGTGAATTGATAATCGCGTATAAGATTAGTTGTAAATGTCAAATCTTCTTCGTAAATGAATTTGAACAAATCTGCCACATACTCGACACAGCCGAACTGGTGAGCATATTCTCAACTCTAAATAAAATAACCAATCTGAAAACTAATCTTTAACTTGGTTTATTTCACCTTTTACTTACCTACGAAAAAACTGCATATCATCATCGTTTCTCATTTCACTGAGAAACTAAATGATATACCAGATTTACTCAACCCACTTTTCTAGTAGCTCAAAACGGAGTCACTTCATTCAACACCAGAAATACAGTCCACTATCTTCGAGTGTAATCGGTTGAAGTTAATTTGTGACATCACCGGCCTGCAGATTTCCCATTATATTCCTCTCTGGCTTTTATTACCTAACAACCAATTTCTGCAAGCGCCGGGCTTTGGACGTCCGCAGCTGATCAACCAGAGCACGCTCACCGCTTCCAATTGGAAACCCCCCGCACACCTATTCATGGTCCTTCGAACCGGATTTGTTTGTTTGTTTTTGACTTTTTAAAAAGCCTAGGTGCTAACTATTTAACATTTATAAACTACTACTTAATCAGTATCACATTTTAATAAGCTATAGTAGATGGCAAACTCCGGCAACTTTGGAGCTTGTATTTATATACAAAAGTTCCGGAGCTATATTTGCAAGCATCTGACCATATTTTTCACAATTTACGTTCCTTTGAAATCAAAACACAAACGATTTATCTTTTTCTTTTTTCAAAAAAAAAAACTTAAAAACTACTACGAAATGAAAGACTTACGAGCTAGTATGGTGGTGAATTCACAACGTGTTAATGGTTTTTTGAGATACTTTTCCGTTTGTTGCTGCTGCTGCACCTGGGCTTACGAAGCTTGGGCAACGGCAACGGCAGCAACATAGACATCAGGGTGGATGATTTTTTGTTCCTTTTTGGGAGTAGGAGGATGATGATGAGCGTTTTATAATGTGTGTATGCCTTAAGGTGGGTTGTTCAATGTTTTTTGTTTGTTTGTTATTTCTAAAGTTTGTGTTCGTTTAGAAATTACCAACGACCATCAGCTGCTGCCGTGTGGGGGGCCTAGGCGAGCGCCTACACACTAACTGCTTTCGCAGGGCGAATACAGCTTGTGCTTGGTCAGATTGTAGTCGGGACTGATGGTGACGCTGCGCGACAGGTTTTTCATGAATTGAGGCAACAACGCCGCCCAGCCGCGTTTGTCCTGGCGCAGGGTCAAGTGCAACTCGAATGTTGACACCATCTCGCTGTCCACCTTGAGGGTGCCAATGCGCTGCGAATTCTGGGGTTCTTCCTCGAATTCAATGTACACGGTGCAACCGCGTACGCCGCAGGGTTCACGTTCGGAGACGCGCAGGATTTCAGACGCTATGCGTGTGGTGAGATCACAGGGTATGGAGACTTCGGTGCAGGTCAAGTTACGCGACTTGGCCTCACGCAATTCATCGAGCAGACGCAGCGACAGCCGCGCATCGCTATTATCACAGTATATGAGTTCTTCTTCCAGGGGTGTGCCAACAACACTGCTGTGGGCGGGGCTGTGTGAAGCTCTGGCCGGCGATTTGTTCGAGCGTGAGCTGGAAATTGGCGAAGACCAATCTTTAGCCTTTTTTGTCCCACTGGTGATAACGGTAAAACGTTCTGGGTATTGATTTTGCACTGATAACACTTCCATTTTATCCGGAGTAATTTTGATTCGCAAGTATTACAAAAAAAACTTTCGAAAAGTTTTTGGTTTTTTAAAAAGTTTGTTGATGATTTTTTTGTTATAAAAAATAAATGTAAATGCACGGTTTAGTTTATACTTTTTCTTCTTGTTAAAATTAACCAAGAAATCACAGTTCCTTTTTTATTTAATATTTGTTAAAAACACTTTGTTGTTGTCGACAATTCTATGTTGTCGCCTCTATAAGTCACGTACGCTTTCTGATATTCAGATAATAGTTTATTAATTTTTTTTGTAAACAATCTTGTTTCTTTTCATATGTTTAAAAATCACAATAAAAAAATTTTAATTTTAGTATCACCGCAATTTTTGTTGAGTTGCTTAATAAAAAACTTTTTGTTTTTTTAATTCTGTATCTTATTTCTTATGTGTGAATATCAGCAGTGTCTAACAGTAATCGCGTATAAGATTAGTTGTAACAAAATGTCAAATCTTCTTCGTAAATTAATTTGAACAAATCTGCCACTTGCTCGACACAGCCGAACTGGTGAGCATCTTCTCAACTCTAAATAAAATAACCAATCTGAAAACTAATCTTTAACTTGGTTTATTTTACCTTTTACTTACCTACGAAAAAACTGCATATCATCATCGTTTCTCATTTCACTGAGAAACTAAATGATATACCAGATTTACTCAACACCCTTTTCTAGTAGCTCAAAACGGAGTCACTTCAGTCAGCACCAGAAATACAGTCCACTATCTTCGAGTGTAATCGGTTGAAGTTAATTTGTGACGTCACCGGCCTACAGATTCCCCATTATATTCCTCTCTGGCTTTTATTACCTAACAAGCAATTTCTGCAAGCGCCGGGCTTTGGACGTCCGCAGCTGATCAACCAGAGCACGCTCACCGCTTCCAATTGGAAACCCCCCGCACACCTATTCATGGTCCTCCGCAACCGTCAAGGAGAATAACCACAGGAAAAAGCAAAATAAGAAAATAATGAGGTAACTCCTAATGTCAAGCTACATGTCACATCAGTAGTGTGACCGGTTCGGTAAGTGTACAACCATTACCACAAAACGCATCAAACACAATTTGGAGACAAACATACATAGATAACAAACAGAAAAGAAAATTGAAGAAGTTTGATTGTCACAAAAAAAAAAGAAGAGCGAAAAAAAGTGTTCGTCAAATTTGTGTTTGCATACGGTTGTGTCTTTTAAAATATAAATTGCATACAAGTCAAGTCATAAAAGTGTCGTCGTCCGTGCTAAATCCATATAATTAAATTAAAACTAAAGTCCGTCTGTCATTAGAAATTACAAGTGTAGTCCGTTCGTATTAAACCGCTCAAAATTACAAGTCATTTTTTTGGATCAAAATACAAAATAAAAGTGTTGTAATTGTGCTGTCCGTCCGGAATAGCAACAACGCCAATAGTTGCCAAAAAAAAAATAACCAAGCAACAGTGTGAAATCCAAATAATACGTTCAAGTCATTGCCGCATGGTACTGAAACTACAACAAAAATAACAAAAAAGTGTCACAATATTGTCGGCTTAAATCGCCTAAAATTAAAACAACACATAGTTCTCGGAAAAGTGCCTAAAAATCAGTGAAATCGTCCGTCCGAAATTAGTGAAATCGTCTGTCCGAAAATTTGTCAAAGTTATTTAAATTTTTTGCCTACTTCATTGTCCCGTTATTTTCAAAATTTCAAAAACATCATTTTTGGCAAGTCACGTACATCAAAAATTGCCAGACAACGGTATTTCCATCTGGATTTTCATTTTGCTGTTCTCATATCTCACATCTTCTTTTTACCTAACTCCTCTTATATACAACGTTCGAGTTCAGGGCACTCTCTCAAAAGTTTTTTTTAATTTTGACGAAAGTCACAAAAAATAGAAAAAAGAGCAGAATTCCAACGAGCCATCTTACTGGAATTAAATCTTGGAAACCTGCAATTTTAACGACAAGAAGCGAAATTGAGAATTGTGCAGTGAGAACTGGAAGATTGCTCTTTCCAATAAGAACGTATGGTGGAGGAAATTTGATTTCCAAGCACAATAACAACAGCAAACTAATCTCAATAATATAAAATAAAGACAGCACAACAAAAAATTTCACCAAGTAATTGTAAACCAGTTTGCTATTAGTTTAAAAACACACCAACAATAGCTAATTAAAATAGTTTCAACAAACAAAAAACTACAGCAAACAACTGGCACAGTGTATAAATTTACAACAAATATTCTTCATCATTCGTCCGCGCATACAATCCTTCAAAATGGTACAACAAAGCAAAAATTTAATTCTCTATTTACGGCTCTGTCCAAAACAAGGTAAACCAATGTATTATTATTAACTAATACATTAAACCATTAATACCCAATACACCTTGTCTCTTATTAACATCATTCATATCACATTCTTACAAAAGCAGTCGAAATTTATAACACATAATTGAAATCAAAACAAAACGAAATTAAGAGAGTTAAATTAAGAGAACGCACATCAAAATTGTCTACTAATGAAGTTGATCACGATTTAAGGGAAGCACACACACACTTATACACATTTATTCTCATTCCAACCATTTCTAACAAGAAGAAGACAACATTATTCCCATATTCTTTGGTCCAATTTGGAAATTACACTCAACAAAAAATATTGGTGTGATTTATTACATAATATATGAACAACCCATCTACATCGAAATTATTTCCATATTCTTTTGGTGAAATTTGGAAATTACACCCAGCAAAAAATATTAGTATGACTCACCAATTATTGGAATTGAATGCCATTTACAAACAAACCCAATTTATTATTGGATAACAATTGAAGAACATCGAATTGTGTTATAACGAAAAATTTATTAATAATTCTCCAAATTTTATTTTTTTTACAATCATTAGTTTGTGCATTTCTAACAAATTAACCCCCTAATACATATTATTGATTTACTTTTACATTTTTCTACGAAAGCTCGGATATTATACATGGGATTAAATCTAAACATTTAAAAACATTTTATGTTTTTAACAACTTTAACTGCAAGTGTGAATACAAAGTAATCAAAATTTTTGTATTCACGTATCAGGCCCTATTAAATTAACAGTTTACATCAATTTCAGATTTAAAAATTCTGTAAACAAATTAGAAATTATTTGTTTATATTACTTATTCCGACATACACCAGTTATCAGCATAAATCTGAGCTTAAGACTTTTATTCTTGGGTTTTTTTATTATCAAAAAAAACACAAGCTTTTTATTTTGTTTCCTTTATTATCAAAAGGAAAACTACAACTTTTATACTTGGGTTTTTTATTATCAAAAAAATACAAGTTTATTTATTTTGTTTCCTTTATTATCAAAAGGAAAACTGCACGTTTATTTGTTGAATTCTGCGATAGAACTAACTTATGAAATACGTATTTTGCACCTTGTGGACAAAGACTTCTCTGTTTTTGGTGGCCAAAAGTGCATGGACAGCAAAAACAGTTAATGTGGGAATTTTATTATTTTAATTTTCTCACCTCGTGTAGCGTAAGCTAAAACGGATCATATTACTTTTTAAATGCAAATAAATGTACTGCACGCGTTTCCGCTCAAAGTGTGGGAAACGCGTAATAAGCTAATTTAGAAAAATAATGAAATTGGAGGTAATAATAATTTAGAGTAGTATTTGTTGTTGTACTTGTATACTCTATTATATGATGTTGGTAGGCGTTATTGTAACTCCCCCCGCGTTAGATTGAGGCTCCGACGAAATAAAAAATCTTTGTCTACGTGGTTTCACATAGTAAAATATAATAATAATAATAATCACAAAAATTACAATAGTGTTACAATTAGAAATTATGTTTGACATCGTATTTTGTTTTGATATTTTTGTTACAGAATTTTTGTAATCTATTTGTTTTACATAAAGTTTTTCCAGGTTTAAATCTACCATTGTTTGATTTTCCTTAATTTTAGTTATCAAATGGCGTACAATTATTTGGTCTTCGACTTTAAAAACATTATTAATGTATGTATTATCTCCAATGGAAATTTCACAATTTTGGAATTTAATTAGGAATGTACCATTTAAATTATGACTCAATGAATTATGTTTACAATGAGATATAATTTTATCTCTAAAGTTTGAAAAAAGAAGAGTGCCTTGGGATATTTCTTTAACTTTCATATCGGAAAATGTAACCAATCTACAATTAGCTTCATTGTTACGTATTATATCGTTAATGCATGTGTCTTTAATGAGTTCTAGGTTCTTAGATAAATTATCTTTTATATAAATTTTGTAGACTCTATTGGTTTTGCTAATTAATATGTTTCTATCGGTTAGTGCGAGACTTTTGTTCTCTATATTTGGAATGGGTTCAAAAGTTATTTTTGTCAGTATATTCGGAGAAAAGATTGGGACAAACAGAGTAATGATAATTGAGTTTTCAAAAACTGCGGTGACTACCTTAATTTTGTCGTATGTTTCAAAATCTTCTATTACGCTTAATTCCAGTTCCGTTAGTAAATTTGCTGGAACAAGTCCTAGCTTACTAGTGAAAATAACTTGGCCAATATCGTCAATATGGTTCTGTAATAAATTAATGTCGCTGTCTATCTGGTGGACATGTTCCAGGAAAGAAACTTCGTCCTCCAAGTTACCAATTCTATTTTGTAGATTATCTTTAAATTTATTAATATATTGTTCGATGGTGGACTGTCCGTAATTAATGTGATTTGTCATGTTGCTAATTTGGTATGACAGAAAATGGTTTATTTCTATTAAAGAATTTATTTTTTTGGAGTTGTAGTCTGTCGTATACGCCAAGGAATGTAATGTAGAGTTTATCGAAACTTCATCATCACTATCCATAGTACCAGTCACAATTTTAAGACCTTTTCCAAGGATATTAATTAAACCTCTGGTTTGTCTGCGGTGGGGTGTAATGCTATTAATTTTGGCTTTTAGTAAAATTAAGCTATTTTGTATGGAATGAATTATAGGTTTAGTCGTTAGCGAATTTGAGGACAGTTCATCTATGTTCCTAGATATAAGATCTAAAGTGGGTTCGTAGTTTGTTAGGTTAACGATATGAATAATTTTTCTGTAGTCGTCAATAGTTCGCACCTTATTCTGCTCTATTGGCAAGTAGCCGTGATTTTTCGTAAGGTCTTCCACTTCCATAAGTTGTCCATTGCATGTATTAAGTATGACCAATATGGTCAGGATTACATAACGTTTCATTTTCTGAAAATAAAGGATGTAAGACAGATTGGTTTTTATATACTCATTGTTCTCCTTCTATTGTTACGTTCGGGCAATTGTAATTCGTCACTACTTTGGAATTTCTTTTTTATTTTAACAAGTGGTTTGTAATATTTAAGACCGTTCCTTCTGTCAAGTATATGGTCACGATCTATTTTCTGACTGTCTATGAGGCGATATTTAGAATGATTTTTGCCCCCTCTTATTTCTTTAATAAAGTTCTTTCCCTCAGTAATTTCTTTATCTACCCGACCTATATTCAATTTATGTATTATACGTTCCTTTCGTGTTCTCATTCTTTCATGTATTTCCGGGTACTCTGTTTGGTGAATCTTTCCGTTAATGAAGTCTATTGGTTTTCTATTGGTTGTACTATGTATAGAATTATTGTAAAAATTTATTATACGCAGAATTTTCTCCTCCACGGTCAACAAGTCGTTATCTTCGTTGTGCCGTAAGAGTCGGATATGCTCATTTATTGTATTGTGTAGGCGCTCTATATCCGCATTTGAGTTATGATTACTGTTGGACGTATAATGAATGTCGATGTTTTCGTGCTTGAGGTATTGACGAATGGGTATGGCTTTAAATCCTAGTTCATTATCCACCACAATCTTAGTCATTTTACCCATGATGCCAATATATTGAATTAATTTTGATCTAAACTCAGTCCATGCCCTGGAGTTTATCATAAATGCTTGAGCATATTTAGTAAATTTATCGATAAACGTTAGAAACATCTTTTTTTCCAATGTGTAGAACACGTCTATGTGTATGATTTCGGACGGTTTTTGAGGGGTTTCCGTTATCTTGTACGGAATTTTTGGGGGTTTCCTAACATATTTTTCTCTGTTGCAAACTTCACAGTTATTGATGAATTTTGTTATATTTTCTTTCAACTTAGGGTTATAGATACTAAATTTCAATTGTGCAAAGTTCTCCATTATACCTCTGTGGTTATTTCTCAAATGTTCCCCTTTTATTATGTCGAGTAACTCATTTTCATCCAGTATATCAGTTAACAACTGTTTACATCTTACGATTCTAAAATTGGAATCTTGACTAAAGTTTTTTCGAACGGCTTCATAAAATGCTTCATATAAATTACCATCCCGAATAAGAACTGCGTTTATTCCATTAGGGTTGCAATGCGTTTTAATTATTGTTACTAGTGTGTCTTCGCTAAAATTTTTTGCTGTAATAATTTTTCTCTTGTTATTGAATATTTGCATGGTCTTTATTTTTAGGGATCCTGAGCCAACGATATCGATTATAAGTTGATTTTTGTACATATTTATTGGAGAATTTGTTTCAGGTATAATTTCTGTATTCAATTCTTCAATTAGATTTACTTCCGGAGTAATGCGTGATAATGCATCGGCATTGCCGTTATGCAATCCTTTTTTGTACCTGATAGTATAATCAAACTCTTCCAGTTTTAATCTCCATCTCACTAGTCTTGAGTTGGGTTCCTTTATATTGAATAGCCATTGTAAAGGCTGATGGTCTGTCTGAATTTCGAATTTTTTACCAAAAAGATACGGACGGAAATATTTAACTGCCCATACTATGGCTAGTAACTCTTTCTCTATTGTGCTATAGTTGATTTCATGTTCGTTCAAACTCCTACTAGCATAGCATACAGGATGTCCGTCTTGGGATAGAACAGCTCCTAGCGCAAAGTTACTGGCATCAGTGTTGAGAGTAAATAACTTGTTGAAATCGGGGTATATTAATAAAGGTTCGTTAGTAAGTTTTTCCTTAAGTTCCTTAAAACTCTGAATATACTCTGGATCTGTGATATTGATTTCAGCACCCTTTTTTAAATATTTTGTAATTGGTTTCGCAATTTTTGAGTAATTTTGAATACATTTTCTGTAATACCCACTTAAACCGAGGAACTGTTTTATTTGCCGGGTCGTTCGTGGTATAGGGTAGTTAGTGATACATTCGATTTTCTTTGGGTTTGGTTTGACACCGTTTTGAGTGACGACGTGTCCAAGGAAGTCTGTTTCCCTTCTTAAAAATTCACATTTGTCCATTTGTATTTTAAGATTTGCATTCACCAGCCGATCAAATACCAATCTAATGGAATTTAGGTGTTCTTCCAGTGACGTGGAATAGATGATTATATCATCTAGATAAACGAGGCAGACTTTACCTAATAAATCTCCTAATATGTTGTTCATAAGTCGCTGGAATGTAGCGGGTGCCGTCTTAAGACCAAAAGGCATTCGTAAAAACTCGAAGTGGCCTCCCTCTACAGAAAAGGCGGTCTTGTGTACATCTCTTTCGTCGATTTCGACCTGATGAAAACCTTTCGCCAGATCGAGAGTAGTGATATACATACTCCTTCCCAGTTTATCTAATATCTCATCGATATTGGGTAATGGGTACTTATCATCGACGGTTTTCTCGTTTAACTTACGATAATCAATTACAAGACGCCATTTCTTTTTACCACTCGCATCGTCCTTCTTCGGGACAATCCATATCGGTGCCGAATAAGGAGAGTTGGAGGGCCGTATTATTTTATTATCCAACATTTCTTTAATTTGCTTATGGACTTCTTGCCTGTGTACATAAGGATATCGGTACGACTTAGAATGGATCGGCGTGTCATCGGTAGTATTTATTCTGTGTTTTACGGCATTTGTGAATGATAAGTTAGTGTTGATATCATGAAATAATCGCGAATATCTGAGGATCAATTTAGAAAATTGTCCTTTTTCCTCACTATTCATATGATCTAACCGGATTTGTTCTAGGATTGGCACATTGTTATTTCCTCCAAAGGAAATGTCGTTGTCTATCAGGTGGTAATTTTCCACCGTTACGGACCAGTGGTCCTGTGGTTTGATATGAATTATTTCTTGGCAATTTGATTTAGTTGATATTTCAACTTTGAAATTTTGCGAGTTATATATTCCTTCGTGAATAATAGTTTCGCCCTTGTTGTCACAATGTTCTTTGATATGCACTAAACCTTGTTCCACCTTATTAACTATTTTAATTTTGCGAGAAGCCGGAAATTGTAGTGGTATATTTTTATTATTCAATTTTAGAAAATTTTCTCTATAATCTATGACAGCGTTGTACCTTTTTAGTATATCGTTGCCGATTATTCCATCGAATTTATTGTGGAATTTACATTCGATGAGATATACCCAGTCGTTAACATCACCTAATTCTTTAAACAAAGGGATTTTGTAAGTGGTGTGCGAATGTACATTATTTTGTAGGGTTTTAAGTGTAACGGGGTTGGATTGGATCTTCCATTTTGGAGCAAAAATTCCCGGATTTATAATAGAATGCGTCGCCCCAGTGTCTACTATGAATTTTAGCTTATCCCATATAACTATATAGGGTAATTCCCCGGAGAGGCTAGAAAATGAAAATTTTCATATACATTTTCTACGTCACTATTATCCGCAATAAGTTCTATTTGTGTGTCATTGTCTTCATTAGTTGGTCCGATTTCTTGTTCAAGGAGTGTTTGTTCATCATAATTTTGCTCAATCATATTAACATCCATGGGCTCTGGAGGGGTTTGAATATTTGTAGTGTGGTATGTACCTCCATTCTGATGCGAGAACCAATTACTGTGGTTCCTATTCTGATTCTGATTTTGGAAGGAAGAGTTTTGCAACTGCCCATTGATTCTGTGGTTGTTGTTATTACCGTAGTTTGGTGAACTATTATTTCGATTAGCTTCATTCGTATAGTTATTGTTCCTATATGAATTTACGTTATTGTTGTTTTTATAATTATTATTGCTATTGTTATTTTGGGTAGATACGTTTTGGTTGGTTGTCTTTTTCCCATCGACATTATTTAAATTGGGACCAGTTGTACGATTAATATTTGCTGTTTGTGCCCTGTTAGTTTCTGTCCGTCTTAATTCGTTTACTTTACCGTAATTCGCATATCCCGCTTGGAAAAGAATGTCCATTGCATCCTCAAGAGTATTGGGATTCCTGCATGCCAAAATCGTTTTCATTGGCTCCGGAATTTTAGCTTTAAACACGTGCAATGCAGTACGCGTGTTGCCTTCTGCAGCCCTTTGGGATTCTGCATTAACCCCCGACTGCATCGATATTTTATTATTGATGCTTCTTAATTTTTCCCTAATCTCGTTGTAAAAGTCAATTGCAGTTGTCCTGAATACTACTGCTCTTAATTTATCGTATAACTCATCCACACTCAACTTCTCGCCAAAGTTATTTACCAAGACTATTTTCATGTCTGTCCAGGATTGAACATGGAAATTAATTTCCATAGTTTCTCTTGCTTTTCCTCTCAATCTGCTTTTTATCAGATCGGAGAAAAACAATTGCGAAGTTTGGTCATATTGTTGCAAGACAGGATGTACACGATCTACTAGGGTAATAAATGTATATAGATCCTTTTTGTCACCATTAAACTCTGGTAACCTTTCTAAATATTTAACAGGATTCAATACAACAGAAGGAGGTTGGTCTGCTTGAGCCATTTTGTGGTTTAATGGAAGTATAACTATTTTTGTTAATTTTCGATACAATAACGCACTCTTCTTTTGTTTTTTTTTCAGATAGCCAAAAAAATTTTCTTATATTATATACTAATAATTATTTATAATAATATTAGAAATTAAGAAATAATATATATATATATATATATATATATATATAACAATATTTGAAATAGTCTTACATTTAATGTTGGTTGCCGCCGCTGGTAGAGATGTTGTTTGAATGTTGTTGTTTGTGAATGTTGGCTTCCGTCGTCCTTCTGATTTTGTATTTGGTTCAATCTTTCACAGTTTGTTGCTTTCACGGTTTTGTTTTCAATTGAATGTTGTTGTTTGTGAATGTTGGCTTCCGTCGTCCTTCTGATTTTGTATTTGGTTCACTCTTTCGCAGTCTGTTGTTGTCACAGTTTTGTTTATAGTCAATATAATTTTTTGTTATTGATCACTTAATATGTTTGACTTTACATTTGACAGCCATATATTTTCACTGTTATTTATTTCACTCTTTAGATCAATGTTTATTAATGATCTGTTCAATACAAAAAAATATTTTTGTTCTTTTTTTTTGGGTCTTTGTGTTGTGATTTTTTCTTACTCAGTCAAATAAATGACTTTACATAAACGTAGTCAATGAATGACTTTACCAATGACCGATTTCATTGGGGTATAAACGATAATTCGTTTATGTTTTTTAATAATTTATGTTTTTTTAAAATTTTACTAATTTAATAGTATTTTCGTTGCATTAATGCATCTTGTTGTTCACTACCCGCTTTAAAGGATATTAATATATCCTGGTACACCTTTTCAATAATTAAATTTAAATGATACCCGGGTATCCTACCGACTGCGCCACTTTTATTCTTGGGTTTTTTTATTATCAAAAAAAACACAAGCTTTTTATTTTGTTTCCTTTATTATCAAAAGGAAAACTACAACTTTTATACTTGGGTTTTTTATTATCAAAAAAAACACAAGTTTATTTATTTTGTTTCCTTTATTATCAAAAGGAAAACTGCACGTTTATTTGTTGAATTCTGCGATAGAACTAACTTATGAAATACGTATTTTGCACCTTGTGGACAAAGACTTCTCTGTTTTTGGTGGCCAAAAGTGCATGGACAGCAAAAACAGTTAATGTGGGAATTTTATTATTTTAATTTTCTCACCTCGTGTAGCGTAAGCTAAAACGGATCATATTACTTTTTAAATGCAAATAAATGTACTGCACACGTTTCCGCTCAAAGTGTGGGAAACGCGTAATAAGCTAATTTAGAAAAATAATGAAATTGGAGGTAATAATAATTTAGAGTAGTATTTGTTGTTGTACTTGTATACTCTATTATATGATGTTGGTAGGCGTTATTGTAACTCTTAAGGGCATAATTTCTTTGCACACTTTTTACAACAAATCAACTTTCTGTGCAAATATTTCAACATTTATGATTTATAACCTGATTTCTTGAAACCAAAACTTAATTTTATTGAAAGTTGCGATTACGTTGCACAATTTTTTCTACTTTGTCTAAATATTTCTCTCGAATATCAACTATTCTGGAGAATTGCCAACATTAATTGAATTGCACACGTTGTTTAAATAAAACTCATAAATTTATGTGAGTTCTGAATTGTTTTAAATTATAGGTGTGGTTACCAGAACACCACACTGATTCGGTTTAGAATCCAATACTGTAATTTGACAGTTAAGTTCAAGATTAGAGGAAAAAGGAAAGTCAATAGACATTCAAACGAGAAAAAATTAACTTTTTACCCAAGTTAATACACCATTCTAGATTCATCTAATCTCAAACAATACAATTTGTTTTACTTTACACCACGTGAACGGTGGAATTCCTAATTTTGCTGAGTTAAACCTTTACTTATCGACTAAATTAGTGAAAAGTTTGAAGAACTTCATGAAGATTCATTTGAAGAACATAAAAATACTTTCACTTACATTTACAAGAACATTTTTGAGATTGCATCATCAACCTTATTTTTTTAACTTCTTGAATGTGAGTAAACCTCAACGAAGTCAACTATAAAGTTTAAATACTCCCTTGATTATATTCGCGCGATCTTATAAAACTATCGTTTGGAGTTTTATTTTTATAACTTTCCGCAAGCTTGCTCCTTTACATACTATTATTCAAAGAGTTGCTGCCAAATAACTCAGCGCGGTTCTATTCTTTGCAAAATTGGTCATTTATTTACTACAAAGTTCATAAATCATCATATTTGATCACAAACCTACAGAAACTATCTGTACCAACCTTGAAATTGACTTCTTTATTAGTTTCTATACAACATACATAGAAAACTATCAACAATACTCCCAGTAAAGTTCTCTTATCCCAGAAATTAATTTATTTCGAAATTAAAATTTCTGCATATTTACAGTCTTAAAATGGGTAAAGACACTGTAGTGCCTGCTGGTACCTCCAATACCACAGTCAGTGCGAATTTACAAACCTCGCCTGAACATGACAAATTTCTATTTGATTGCGATCAATTAGTTTCTTTTTGTACCCAATTTGAGCAATGCGAAATTCAAGGCCAAACCGATTCTGTATTAGAGGTCAAATTAGAAGATTTAGAGAATCGGTGGGTCAAATTACAAGCCACATACGAACGCCTAATGACATCTCCCAAATCCACCAATACGAAAGATTTCAAAGAAAATGCAAAGATAAATTTTAATGCCAGTTCTGAAGCCTACTACACCGCTAGATCTCAAATTCTGGATATACTTAGAATATCCGAAGGGAATACTCGTCAGAATGTTTCCACAAGGCACTCTCTTGCATCTTCACTCTTTCATAATACTCAAAATCACTCACAAGATAACTCCAATAGTTGCATAAAGGTCCCACCATGCGATACCGAGATTTTCAAAGGAGGTTACGAAGAATGGCCGTCATTTCGTGACATGTTCACGGCGGTCTACGTAAACCATCCAAAACTCACTCAGGCTCAGAAACTATATCATTTAAGGAATAAAACAAGAGGTAGTGCTGGCGCAATTGTAAAGCGATACTCACTTTGCGACGAGAATTTCGATCTCGCGTGGAAAGCACTCAAAGACAGATATGAAAATAAGCGAGTACTAGTGGACAATCAATTAAAAATACTTTTTGATATTCCCGTTGCCACTGTGGAGAGTAGCGAATCTATTCAAAAGATTCAATCCACAGTGAATGACTGTCTATGCACTCTTGAAACACTCGACGTTAAGACCGAAAGTTGGGACCCTATTCTAATCTATATGATCTCCACAAAGCTACCAGATGAGACACTAGCACTTTGGGAACAGTCGCTTAAATCTCACCGAGATTTACTTAGTTGGTCAAAACTGGATAAGTTTTTGGTCAATAGATATGAGGTCGTAGAACGGATCTCAAGCCACATCTAATTCTGGAAAAGTTCAAACATATCATTCCCAAGAAAAATTAAACTCTTGTTGCCCGCTCTGTGAATCAGAGCATAGTATTAGAGAATGCCCTGAGTTCCGTAGGCTCACTCCTCAGCAACGCATAGATTTTGTGTTCAACCATAAAATATGCAATAATTGCCTTTCCTCATTTCATCTCAAGGGCATGTGTAGAAGCACAAAAACTTGTTCATCGTGCAAAAAACAACATCATAACCTTCTACACCTTCAAAATAAAACTACTATAAGTGACAAGGAAACACGTATTCCCAATCACAGCTCATTTCAAAAAGGCCAGAATTCTCCAAATAAGAGAAAAATTATTTCAAACAATACTTCGCCCCTCGAATCTCCGTCTACTTCGCAACAGAATCGTTCCTCTGCAGTTCAAGCAAACTTCTCATCAAATAATGATACGATTCTACTTCGAACTGCTTTGGTCCAAATTGAGCACCAAGGGGAACAGTTCACAATTAGAGCCTTAATAGACCCAGGATCCCAAAGAACATTTCTTTCGGAAAAATAAGAAATCGTTTGCAAATTCCCTGCACTAAATCTCATTTTGAAATAATTGGAATCGGTGGCCAGAGACAAACTTCTGAAAGAGAATGTGAACTGGTGATTGTCTCTGAAAAACACAATGTACGTTTTACTATTTCAGCCATAGTATTACCTAAGGTAACTAAACGTCTCCCCACTGTTTCCTTCGAAATATCAAATCCCGCAGAACTTGAGGATCTGGAATTGGCCGATCCACACTTTAACAAATCATCTCAAATTGACCTTATTCTAGGTAATGACTCGGAACGTTTTATTAACATCGAAGGAATAAGGAAAAATATATGTGGCGATACTTCAGCGTATAACACTATATTTGGTTGGGTCCTAAGCGGTCCAATGCACACTGAAACAGTACACTCGTTCTCTACAAATATAATAAGTCGGACGATTCGTCGCTTAGCGATTTGTTAAGGAAATTCTGGGAGCAGGAAGAAGTTCCCACTTCTTCACACATCTCTGCAGCAGACAGATTTTGTGAAGATTATTACAAAGAAACTACATTTCGTGAATCTAGCGGACGTTACGTAGTAAGGTTACCATTCAAAAACGAGTTTCCTGAATCGGTATTCCTTGGTTCCTCCAGATTTATAGCTCTTGCGCAATATGCGCGCATGGAGAAAACTCTGTCAAAGGATCCCGACTTGGAAACACAGTATAGTTATGTTCCGAATGAATACATTTCGCTTGATCACGCTGAAGAAACATCCTCCCGTGAAATCATTTCAAATGGCAAATTCAAATCATTTTATCTTCCACACCACGCCGTAGTTCACCCCGAACACAAAACGACTAAGGTCAGAATTGTTTTTAACGCATCTCGGAAAACAAAGTCGGGAAAATCCCTAAATGATGTTCTCCACACGGGCCCAACAGTACAATCAGATTTGATATCCACCATTCTAAATTGGAGAAGGTATGAGTTTGTTTTCAGTGGAGACATTCAGAAAATGTACAGACAGATTCTCGTACACCCTTCCGACAGACCTTATCAACGAATACTATTTCGAGAAAATCATGAAAGTTCTGTAAAGGATTATCAACTAAAAACTGTTACTTTCGGAATAAATTGCGCACCATTTCTCGCTATACGCACTCTCTTGCAACTAGCATCTTATTCCGAAAGTCAGTTCCCCAATGTCGCGAGAATTCTCAGAAATGAAACTTATTTAGATGATATTTTATCGGGAGGTTTCTCAATTGAAGATGCAATTAAATCTCAGCTAGAACTAATAGAAGTTCTTAAATATGCTGGATTCCCTCTCAAAAAAGTCACTGCTAACGATCCGAAGTTACTTGCACACTTTCCACCCGAAGACTTATACGATTCTGAATTTCTTCGCTTGCATGATTCTAGTTCTACAAAAACGCTCGGCATTAAGTGGAATGCTTTAACCGACACGTTGAGTTACTCCCTTGGATCAATGCAAAGAAGTCTGTCGATTACTAAGCGACAAGTTCTCTCAGCTGTCGCTCAACTTTTCGACCCAGCAGGTTGGATCACCTCGATCGTCATCAGGGCAAAAATCTTGATGCAACAACTTTGGTTGGAAGGTTTGGGATGGGATGACATCCTAAGTCCAGACTCACAAACACAGTGGAATAACTTGGTTTCCGATCTTTCTCATATAGAATCTATTACAATACCCAGATGGATTCAGTATCGACCCTCGGATCATATTGATATTCACGGTTTCTCTGACGCATCCCAAGCAGCATATTGCGCATGCGTCTACGTGCGATGCAAGACTTCAAAATCAGTAGTTTTTTCCAACCTACTTGTTTCGAAAAGTAGAGTTGCCCCTCTCAAGCCCGTATGTTTGCCCAGGCTAGAGCTCAGCGGAGCATTTCTGCTTGCAAAGTTAATCAACTACGCCCTTTCCACATTTGATTTAACATTCCATAGCATTACATTATGGACTGACTCCTCTATCGTGCTTGGGTGGCTCTCAAAACCACCGTGGACATGGGAAACATACGTCGCAAACCGCACAGCTCAAATACACGACCTAGTTCCGAATGGTGTTTGGCGACATGTTCCAACATATGACAATCCTGCCGATCTCGGAACTCGAGGTTCCAAACCACAAGAGCTTGCGCAGAATAGTTTATGGTTTAATGGACCGAATTGGCTGACAAATCCTTCGTCAACTTGGCCAAAGAGAAACCCATTAGCACCCCCAGAAATAGGTAAACGCGTAAATGTTCACACACTTCATGAAACTGTGGAAGAAACAGATATCTTACTCAGATTTTCCTCATACGCCCGAGCATTAAGAGTAATTTCGTATGTATTCCGCTTCTATAATAACAGCAAATTGAGAATGACACAAAAAATCACTTCTAGCAGTATTACACACTCTGAAATTACATTCACAAAACGGCGGTTGATTTCTTTAGCCCAGAAGAAATACTATGAAATCGAATACGATTTACTGACTAATTCTAAAAAGATATCTGATAAAAGTCCATTGGCAAATTTAAACCCTTTCTTGGATTCAAATCAAATTTTGCGAGTCAATGGAAGGTTAACCAATTCGTCTCTGCCCTACAACGAACGTTATCCAATCATCCTTCCGGGTAACTCTCGATTTTCCCACTTGTATCTCGTACATTTACATCTATTTCTTGCTCATGCCGAGTGCACACAAATGTGCAGAATGGTCCAAACCGAATTTTACATATCCCGTCTCAAACCAAGAGTAAAAGGCATTATACACAAATGTAAAACATGCATAATTTTCAAACATAAGCCTTGTGCGCAAATCATGGCCCCTTTACCGCCAGAAAGATGCACTATTACACCCCCATTCCATGTCACAGGCATTGATTTCGCTGGGCCTTTCGAACTTAAAAGCTCTGTACTTCGTCGAGCCCCTCTACTAAAAGGCTATGTGTGTCTATTTGTGTGTTTCGTCAGCAAATCTATTCATTTAGAACCTTGTTCTGAATTGTCTTCAGCAGCATTTGGGGCCGCATTCGCCCGATTCGTCGGGAGGCGGGGGCTACCCAAACGGGTAGTTTCCGATAATGGAAGAAATTTCATTGGAGCAAGTCGCAAGCTTCTTAAAGAATTTAGCAGTTTTCTCAAAGTAACGGCCAATGATATCTCTGACAAGTATTCTACACACGGCTTCGAATGGCATTTCATTCCACCACATGCACCTCACATGGGTGGTCTCTGGGAGTCGGCAGTAAAAAGTTTTAAGCATCACTTCAAACGAATTGCAGGCGCTCACCGATTCACATTTGAACAATTCGCAACCGTTCTTGCTCGAATCGAAGGAGTTCTCAATTCACGACCAATTTCGGCTGTATCTGAAGATCCTTCTGATTTAACTGCTCTAACTCCCTGCCATTTTTTGAAAGGATCTCCCATAATGGCTATCCCAGAGCCAATGTCACAAAACTTGTCTCTTATTAACAGATGGTTAAAGTTAAAAGCATTACATCATCAATTCGCCATAAGATGGAAGGAAGACTACCTAAAAGCACTTCACAAACGTTACAAGTGGAGGAACTCTACCCCCAATCTAAAAGTAGACGACTTAATAGTAATCATGGACGATTTACTACCCCCAAGTGACTGGCGTTTAGGTAGAATCCAAAATACTCATCATGGCTCCGACAATAATGTTAGGGTGGCTGATATACGAACTGCTTCAGGGACTATAACACGTCCAATTGTGAAATTATGTTATTTACCTCTTCTGGATGAACCTAGCGCGTCTCACATTAATTAAACATCATCTTACTTCATCTCAAAACAAATAATAATTCCTCACATACACATTTCATCTCATTTTTCTCTAACGGCATCAAAAAAACAATTCTAATAACGTATCTATAATTTCAGACAAATTCGCATTCCAGCCATTTGCCTTCGCGACATTTACAAATGTATGGTTTGTAGACAGCGGCACTCGTTGCGCTACTGCCCAACCTTTGTGATGATGAGCGTTTCAGAGCGAAGATTAGTGGTGCGCAATAACCAATATTGTATGAACTGCCTGGCTAAAAGTCATACATTGTCAGACTGTCATTCCGGCAAAATCTGTCGCAAATGTGGATACCAACACCATACCATGCTACATCCCGAGCGGATTAGACAAAGAGTTCCATATAAACAACAATCGATGTCACCACTCCAACACTCAGTCAAAACCAAGACATCAGCTTTATCAAGACGAAAGTTTCACCAAATTGAGCCAAATGTACAGGACAGAGTCTCAGTGCCATACAGCCAGCGAAATAGAACAAAAAAACAACGTAATGGACGGAAGACAAATGTACGCAATATGGACAACGTTATGCCAGTTCAACACCTTCTTTCCCAGGCCATTAAGTCATTGGCGTCTGTTTTGTGTGCTACTTCTATTGCACAAGTGCAAGGCCGGCGTCATGAACAAACTTAACTCGTTTGTTCTTAATTTCTACTAATCGTATTTAAAATATAAAATACGTTACATTAATCTATTTTGAATTGTAAACACATTTACTAAAAATTTTAATAGAATATCTTATATTTCGAAATATGAACTATTGTGAATTGATAATCGCGTATAAGATTAGTTGTAACAAAATGTCAAATCTTCTTCGTAAATGAATTTGAACAAATCTGCCACTTACTCGACACAGCCGAACTGGTGAGCATCTTCTCAACTCTAAATAAAATAACCAATCCGAAAACTAATCTTTAACTTGATTTATTTTACCTGTACAATTTCGTGAGATGCTTCTGGAAGTGGACTGTATTGTTAATTTCAGGACTCCGAAATTGTAAAATAGGTTTCCAATTTTCCCAAATGCAAGACAAGAAAAGAAAAAGGCAGTTGTTAGGGAGATTTCCAAGTAGGGTTTTATTTGTGTTGCTTCTTACCGCTTCAACCGTCGCTGCAAAAGTGAACGTTTTGTTGCGGGTGGAGAAGCAACGTTCGAAAAACCAATTCAATTCGAAAGATACAAACTGGAATTGTATTCAAGATGGAAACTCTTTATCCAGTTTGAGTGAAAGCTCTGCTCTATTGAATAGAGCCTGGATAAAGGGTTTCCATCGACTAAATTATTTGCGGGATTTCATTATTTTAGGAATATAATATAAATATAGTAATTCAATTAAATTCAATGTTTTACTTATGATTACTATTAGAATATAATTAAGGTAAGTCGTATTCGTAATTTATAAAACTGTTGAATACGATTCAACATGCCGCCGCCTCTTGCATTATCGCAACGTTAATACTGGCATGCTCCTGATATAGCCCACCCGAAGGCAGTACTCTGTGCGATTGGCATTGTCGACGACGTTTGGATCAGGCCTGCTCGAAGCACATTCGACATCTGGTCATTGCCAATCATCACTTCAATGTTGGATGGACTGTGGAAGTGTGGATCCGCCAGGTCGGAGAGGTGATTGTAAATTCCCTGCAATTTCTTGTCCTTCGTGACTTCTGGCAATGGTGTGTTCAGCTGCTGTCGAACTATTCCACATATTTGGATTTTTGTCGAACTGTCGTGGAAGGACTGAAGATTCACTGTGCAGTATTCCTTCCCGTCATGTTTAGAGGTTTTAAGCTTTAGACGCCGTACCATCTCCTCCAGAATGACTGTATGGGGAGTACCAGTGCTCAACATTAGCCTTGCTTTGTCTGTGCCCCCAACGGCGATAACTCGCGCCAGTACTGTGGGCAGGGACACGTATGTTCTCGAACGCCCACCTAATCGCTCTGAGACGGATCGCTTTTGGTCGGTTCGGGAACATTGTGAGGTGTTTGCACGTTTGGGCTGAGGGCTGCGGCGGTCGTATTTCGAACGGTTTTGGATTTTTCTTGTGGTACTTCGATGGTTCGATGAAGATGTGTACGGTTGACGATGGTGATGTGGACAGCAACTTTCAGATCGGCGACCTGTTGGTTTAGATGACTTTTGCATGTCTGAGTTGGCCGGTTTTTTGTTCCTTTTCGTATCAACGTGCAGGAGGGTGTGGTGACGTTGGTCGCATACGTGGCATGACTTCCGGGATGGACACCACTCCCTTGTGTGAGATGAACATAAACAGTTGTAGCAGTAGCCTTTTTCTTTTACAGTCTCTCTGCGTTCAGAAACTGTCATTCGCTTGAACACTGGGCATGACTGTATAAAATGTCTGTCATGGCAGACTCGGCATTTGGGGGAGCTATTGGAGGTGCTGTAATGTAAAGGTTTATTAAGCAAGAGAACGGTTAGGACTTGGATAACTTAAATATTAGGCAATTGGCAAAATGCAGAGCTTAACTAAGGGTCGTACTATAATACCATTTTGAGTTCATATCTCAGCAACCCGAACTCTTAAATCCGTACCAGTGAATATTTTAACAACGCGCCCAAGTCGCCACTCAGTTGGTGGCAGGTTATCGTCTTTCACAACAACGAAATCGTCTTCTTTTAACGACTGTTGCTCAGATTTCCATTTGTATCTCCGTTGCAATTCTGATATGTATTCATTTTTCCATCGTTTGGAAAAAATGTAGCTGCAAGGTTTTTAATCGCTGCCATCTGTTTAGCAGAGACAGATTGTCAGAGTACTCCTCAGGTATAGCAATAAGTGGAGCTTCCTTCAGTAAATGACCAGGAGTCAATGGGATTAATTCATTTGGGTTTTCGCTTATAGGAGATAATGGTCTAGAATTGAGAACGCTTTCAATTCTGACCAACAGTGTTGAAAACTCTTCAAACGTAAACTTAAGATTACCCGCTACCTTTTTGAAGTGAGTTTCATACTTTTCACAGCAGCTTCCCATAAGCCACCCATATGGGGCGCATGTGGAGGAATGAAGTGCCATGAGAATCCGTGTAGATTGTATTTGTCTACTAGAGACTTTTCAGCAGATGTGATGAAATGTTCGTATTGTTGGTGTAAGACTCGACTAGCTCCTACAAAATTCGTTCCATTGTCGGAAAATACCTTTGCGGGAAATCCTCGACGACCGACAAATTTGACAAATGAGATTTCTTCAGTAGTTATGAAATCTTTTTGTAGAGCAGGTCTTTGTTTCTTTTGACATCGGTGGACAAATCGAAACATGTAGCATATGACTCGCAAAGCTCGGTTATATGAAGAGAAACGATCTAGTATGTCCTCTACTTCAGACTGTGTATTGAAAATATGCGTTTTCCTTTCCAATAAATTTTCTTGTAGTGTTTGTTGTTGTGGCCAAAATTCTGGGCTTTTCGTTAACCATTCCGGTCCATGCCACCATAATGTATTTGACTGGAGTTCAGAGGCTGTACAACCCCTAGTCCCAAGGTCAGCTGGGTTCTCTGAACTAGCAACATGCATCCAGTTAGCATTACCGATATTATCCAGAATATCAGATATTCTATTTGCCACGTATGTTTTCCAAACATAGGGAGGTTTGCTTAGCCATGCAAGGGCAATTGTGGAATCCGACCACAAGTAGATATTATGTATCTCGAAATTCAAATGTTTACACACGGATTTTGTGAGTCTGGACAACAGGGCGGCACCACAGAGTTCTAGCCTTGGTAAGCTAATTGTTTTCAATGGTGCTACTTTGCTTTTGGATACGAGTAAATGCGACGATGTCTCATTTACCGCTACAGTGGCGCGAATATACAAACACGCACAATAAGCCTTCTCTGAGGCGTCACAAAATCCGTGCAATTGAATTTCCGTTTCCGGTGTATACTGAACCCATCTAGGAATTCGTATATACGAAATATCAGGAAAATTATGAGCAAATGAGAGCCATTTTTCTAGCGAATGTGGTTTTATCTTCTCATCCCAGTTAGTACCATCAATCCACAATTGCTGTAGTAATATTTTCGCCAGGACAATAATAGGTGCTAACCAACCAGCTGGGTCAAACAATTTTGCCACGATGGATAAAATGGTTCGTTTAGTTAAATCTTCTGGTCGGATATCAATTGGATTTGTAACATAATAAAACGTGTCGGACATAGCATTCCACCTTATACCAAGAGTTTTCGTTTCACTAGCATCCTCTAGTTTTAGAAAATCTTCGTCAAGAAGATCTTCTCGGGGTACATTTGTTAGCAATTGATCGTGATTTGCCGTGATTTTTTTTAGAGGAAATCCAGCCGATGCTAACAACTCTATCAGTTCTCTAAGATATTGCTTGGTTTCTGACAATGTATATCCCCCAGATAAAATGTCATCTACATAAATTTGATGTCGCAATATCGATGCCGCGTTTGGGTGACTCTCTTTGCCGTCATCACTTAATTGCAACAATGTCCGTATGGCCAAATATGGAGCACAGTTAACCCCGAATGTGACAGTCTTTAGGGCAAAATCGTGGACAGGCTGCGTCATAGAATTTCGAAACAAAATTCTCTGGAATTGATGATCCGCTTCGTGTACCAAGATTTGTCTGTACATCTTTTGTATGTCCCCATTGAACACATATTTAAAGAATCGCCATCGGAGAATGACGTTCATTAAATCGTTTTGAAGCGTGGGACCTGTGTGGAGAACATCATTTAACGAAAACCCTGTAGTAGTTTTCTTTGAGGCATTAAAGACAACTCTAACCTTTGTAGATTTGCTTTCAGGTTTTACCACAGCGTGATGCGGGAGGTAAAACGAAAAATAGCGGGAGTCATTCGAAATTTCAGTTGAAACCGTTGGTTTCATATGATCTAGCAATAAATATTCCGTAAGTACGTTGGAATATTCGTCAGCTAAGGTCGGTGAGGTTTTCAATGTTTTTTCCATTCGAAAAAATTGACCTAGTGCTGTGCGTCTGGACGATCCCAAGAAAATATCTTCTGGGAATGACTCTTTAAACGGCAGGCGAACAATATATCTTCCATCATCTCGACGAATGGTCGATTCCTTATAAAATTGTTCGCACCATAAGTCTGCTGCAGACATGTTCCGTTCACCGGGTATTTCCTCTATTTCCCAAAATTTCCATATTTCACAATCCAAGGAGCTGGTCGGTGACGTCACCCACGAGGAACATGTGGTAACTGTTCTATAGTTGGGTAGTCCACTAATGAACCATCCAAATTCGGAGTTCTGAGCTAGAAGGTTGCCAGACATACTCTTTTGTATGCCAGATTTTAGAATCAGTGGGAGAATGTAACTTCCGATCAGAATATCAATTCGAGCAGGTTTATGAAAGTATGGATCTGCTAAATCCAATTGATTTAACATATCCCAGTCGCAAATTCGTGCAAAAGAAGATGGCATAAGATGATTAAGATTTGTAATCACAATTGCTGTTGTGCTCAGTGAAAACAACGATTTCCTGGATTTCAACTTGAGATTACAAATCTTATTGGAATGTTCAAGAACTGTCCCACCTAGTCCAGAAATCTTCGTGAAAGATTTCCTAGTAGGAATGGACAAATGTTTAATTATTCGACTCGACACGAACGTTTCTTGGGATCCCTGATCAATATTCATCTGAAGTTGTGTCCTGCGAAGTAGCGTTACCAGTTTCAGGATGTAGCATAGTGTGATGTTTGTTTTCGCACTTCTTGCATTTCTTTTCACTTCTACAGGTGCCTACTAAGTGCCTGATTTCACGTGAAAATTTTGTGACCTTTGCGCGGAAGATGAGGAAGTAGATGCCGGTTTTCGAATATCAGAAATCGACTCCAGTAAATCTAATCGCTTTGAATTGAAATCATTAAGTTGATCCCATGATGGCATCTCCTTATGATTGTCAATAGAATTTTCCCATGCCGTCAATGTGTCATCTGGCAACTTTGAAGAAACCCAGAAAACCAGAATGGGATCCCAGTATATCACAGATATATTGTACGTTTTAAGTACCGACAAACAGTTGTTAACTGTGTATTGCAGATTCCTTAAGGATTTGTCATTTTCTGACGAAATGGGCCCGATTTCAAAAATTTTCTTTAGTTGGTGATTGATGAGAATGCGTCTATTCTCATATCGTTGTCTTAGGGCTTCCCATGCTAATGAAAAATTATCATCCGTAAGTGCAAATCTCTTAACGATCTGATTTGCTTCGCCACGCGTTTTCGCTCTCAGATGGAACAATAGCCTTGGATGCTTACCATAAATGGCAGAGAACATGTCTCTAAAACTGGGCCATTTATCATAACCACCCGTGAATAATTCTGTGTCGCAAGGGGGCAATTTCAAAGAAAACGAAGAGTCTTCCACATGTCCTGACTTCTTTTCATCTATTGAGTGAGATTTCGTAGACTTCTGCTTCTCAATTTGGAGCAGGTCAAGTATCTGTGCCTTACACTCTTTATACGTTTTGCAAGACGTACTGAATTTCGAGTGAGTGGATTCCCTCATCTCTTTCGTATATTGGGGGTCATCACAAGTCATTTCAGACTCATAAATCTGAACCAGCTGTCGCCAGCGCCGTTCCAGATCATCTAGCTCTACTTCTAAGCTTGACGTAGTATGATCGTGGATGGGAATATGACAGAATCCGGCACAAAAGGTGACCACTTGGTCGGAAAAGAAAATAAATTTCTGAGAGCTCATTTTTACACTCTATTGAACTTTGTATCAAAATTTTTTAGAATAATACCGAAGTTATGCGAACAATTCTCAGAAAAATTTAGAAATAGAAAAAAAATACAATGGAAAGCTTCAAAAGACTCAGTTGACTTTTATTATATGAACTTCAGCAGGTAAATCTATCAAACGTTTTATGCGATACGTTTACAGACTTTGTGAATACACGACAGTTATATACGTTGATATAGATTCAAATCGAGTAAATAAATGGTACTTGTAATCTATGAGTACCTTGAAATCATAAAAGAAATGTTGATTTACGCGCAATAAGTTGAAATTATGCAAAATAATTTTGAAGTACGTAAAATAGAGTAAAAAAATTAAGGAATTAGCCCTACTTTGAGTACTCAAGTAGCTTTAAATTTGGACAAGCAATCCGTACAATAATTTCAAAATTACTCAAGTAATTTTGACGTACGGAATCAATTCTAAATATAGGTGAAATCTGTTTACAGTAAAATGAATCTCGAAAAGATCACAAATAATAGTAGTCCTCAATACTTCCGCCGTATATAATGTTATTGTTAGATGAAACTCAAATAATCAATATTGTATGTGAAATATGAAAAAATATTTCAGTAAAGTTCAGATTTTCCACGTTCGAACGATTCGATTTCTTCTTTCTTTCAACTTTCTCTTTATCTGATTTCGTCGCTTTGTTTGTGTGTTAAAAGAAAACCAAATGAAAAAGGAATAAAAAATCCCAATTCCAAGGCCTCAAATGCTTAGAATATTGAACTCAACTTCAATACCCGGTTCACTTTCTTTTTCCTTGTATGTATGTATTTGTCAAGCTAGATATTGTACAATCTAACCGAATGAAAATACTTACAACCGATCCAAATTGATATATTAAAAAAATATCGAGCAATTAATCAATAACGACGAATAGAATATTAATAAATATTATCAATTACCGACTTAATTGGTAATTGTCACTTTGTTTGTTCGCATAGACTTAGGAACATATACATTTTACAACTGATGGAGCGACCAATTTTCCGGAATGAAATCGCTTTTACCTATTATTTTAACTTCAGCGAGCCAATCCAACCCAATCTTTTCAAATTCTTTTGATTTGAAGATGACAACACATTAGCTAACAGGCAAAAGTTACGGAATCGGAATCAATATCGGAAATCACAGCAATACTTCAATATTGCAGTTATTGGTTTTATTCGCAACTGTTAATATTCGTACAATAAATCATATTTCACAAATCGCTTAAGTTCACTTTGTTTCGTTTTGTTCGACAGTGCAATAATAGTTTGCCGCAAAATTACCTTAATTTCCAGAAAATAGTTTTAATTTTTTTAACTGATTATTGCCACCGTAGTATTCAAATTTCAAAAAGACAATCGATTTTGCTGGACAATGTACGTTCCAAATTCGCTGCTTATCCACCAAATGTTGATTTCAGCTTCTTTTCTTTTACCAAAGTTTTAATATTGACTAGTGGACCATTTATTCCAATTATTTGTCATTAAATCATTAGTTACCATTGTTCGAACAAATATTTGAAAATTTTATATACTAAATATCAAAAAATCGTTGTTACTTTCACAAGATCCTGTGAAAATAATAATTCAAACCCTTTTCTTTTTGATATTTAATTTAAACCTTTTCGCAACTTTAAATTCTTTTCCAGAAATTAATTCCCGTAATTAATTATGTGACCTTGTTATCATTTATTCGCAAGCATTGTCGAAACTAAATGTGTGAAAACGGAACTGTGGTAATTTTGGTGGAAACGAAAAAAAAACACTTGTCACTTTTTCCCCATGTCTACTTTCGACTGTCGTTACGTCGTCCTACTCTTTCAATGTAATAAAAATCTTTTGACTCACGTGCTTTAATCCATTTTATTGTGTTTATGTTCTAAAGATGTTTATCCAGCAGCACCGGTTTTACCTCCTCTTCATTTGGCCCTCGTTTTTCTCAGTGGGCTTTTTTGTATGTAGGAATGCGGGGAAAAAACCACCACCACTGTGGAATAATTTTCACCCGAAAATTATCACTTCAGACACTTTCTTTAATTTTACCTCCTTTTCAATTGACCCTCGTCTTTTTATTCTCACTGGGCTTTTTTGTATGTAGGAATGTGGGGAAAAAAACACCACCACTGTGGAATAATTTTCACCCGAAAATTATCACTTCAGCCACTTTTCTTTATTTTCCTTTTTTCCACGGATTTTTAATTTCTTCTTTTTTTTTCTTATTTAATTCGTCAACGAATGAAGATAAAAAAGGGACAACAACAAAGTGGTGTAACAATGTATAACGGGCAATACTTAAATAATTTGAAAGTTAACGAAAGTCAGACGAGCACGAGTTTAGGGAACCGATAAAATTTCCAATTTTCTTCTTACTTGTGCCACTTCAAACGTCTATAAGACATTTGATTTAACATTAATTCTTTTTATTCGAATTAACCCTGACCTTCACAACTAATTATTTCCCGATATCAATGTACACTTTCACAACACTCTAAAATTTTTTTACTAAAATTTTTCCTTTTTTCACAAATTAACGCGCGACCAAGAAGACGTTTCACCAACCGCATATACAAATAACTGACCTGACGTAATGATGCTCAACCTTCTGTTCTGTCTTTTGCAGTTCAACTGTTATACACTCGTTTGCCCATGTGTGTGTGTATGTGTGCGTGAGTTAATTGGCTTTGCTCTTCTTTGAAGATCTCTTGGTGTCGTGTGTTCTTTCAAAGAGATGTCATCTAAGGGAGTGTGCTAAGACGAAGGGAATTGTGCTTGCCAAAAAAATGTGTGCGAATTTTGAGTGGTTTGATTGTGAGTGTTGCAATTATTAGGTGAATGTATGTATGCAAATGCATGCATTGTAAGAGAATACGATCGATTGCATGTACTCCGAACCCCTCTCTTATTAGAAGGTTTTTATGAAATTCCCAGTGCTTTTTGGTTTAATTTAAAATATGTATGTACATGTATGTATGTACGACCAAAAGGGACAACACAATATGTTGAAGCAGAGCGAAGTAGAGACAAATTTCTTCTCCTTTTTGGTATGGTTCTGTGGTTACATATGAGCTTTGAGACTTCACCTTTTAATGTTTTTTTGTTACATTAATAAGTGGGTTGCCATTTATGTATGTTACATAACTTTATATGCCTTTGCCAATTCCCTAATTTCAGAAGGAACAATGTATCCCACATATATTAAACCCCTTCTCCGTTCTCTTTTCAACAAACCAGTACATACCTTTTCTTTGGGCTCATTGTATATATATCAATTATTAAATGTGGTAGAAGGACGTGATCCTTTTTTTCAAGACTTTTCCTCGTTCCTCGTGAAGGTTCGATGGACCATGTACAATTTCGTGAGATGCTTCTGGAAGTGGACTGTATTGTTAATTTCAGGACTCCGAAATTGTAAAATAGGTTTTCAATTTTCCCAAATGCAAGACAAGAAAAGAAAAAGGCAGTTGTTAGGGAGATTTCCAAGTAGGGTTTTATTTGTGTTGCTTCTTACCGCTTCAACCGTCGCTGCAAAAGTGAACGTTTTGTTGCGGGTGGAGAAGCAACGATCGAAAAACCAATTCAATTCGAAAGATACAAACTGGAATTGTATTCAAGATGGAAACTCTTTATCCAGTTTGATTGAAAGCTCTGCTCTGTTGAATAGAGCCTGGATAAAGGGTTTCCATCGACTAACTTATTTGAAAAATGCGGGATTTCATTATTTTAGGAATATAATATAAATATAGTAATTCAATTAAATTCAATGTTTTACTTATGATTACTATTAGAATATAATTAAGGTAAGTCGTATTCGTAATTTATAAAACTGTTGAATACGATTCAACATTACCTTTTACTTACCTACGAAAAAACTGCATATCATCATCGTTTCTCATTTCACTGAGAAACTAAATGATATTACTCAACCCCCTTTTCTAGTAGCTCAAAACGGAGTCACTTCATTCAACACCAGAAATACAGTCCACTATCTTCGAGTGTAATCGGTTGAAGTTAATTTGTGACGTCACCGGCCTGCAGATCCCCCATTATATTCCTCTCTGGCTTTTATTACCTAATAAGCAATTTCTGCAAGCGCCGGGCTTTGGACGTCCGCAGCTGATCAACCAGAGCGCTCTCCGCTTCCAATTGGAAACCCCCGCACACCTATTCAATATTCAAAGTCATTATATCAACCAAAATATGAATATTTGAAGAAACTTATTTCATCCGTAAAGAGTATGGTATATTATACGTTTTCCGACATTGCCGACGTCACCAGATAGTATAAAACCAAATTCATTACTGAATTTGATGGCGTGGCATGCGAAAAACAAAATAATATTTGGTCATATTTTGTTATGGGGCGTCATAAAAATATTGATACACGCATACCAAAACATCTAATACGAGACAACGAGAATTTGATTATTATGTTTAAACAAGACGAGTTGAACTTGAGGAATAACTATAACGATCGGGAGCGATATGACTTTGAAGAAATTTCGAGATATGTGTCGTGAATACTGGAAGGATAAATATGGATTTCTGATTATTAGCAAAGATGATGAAAGTAATTGCGGGTGATATAAAAAAGGATTTGAAATGTTTATACATGTTTAGTTATAATAATAACAACACCTGTTTTCATTATATTATAAATAACAATAATAATCTGTTTTAACAGCTATGGAGAAAAAAACGTTGAAAGAATTAGTTAGATCAAAAATCATATTAAAGAAAGAATTTAAAAACTTGTAAATGAAAATGGGAGAAGAAGCAATAACAAACGAATTCCAAAATACCATTAAACCTTTGACAGAACCATTGCAAAAGCTTGTTAAATTGTCGAATAATAATATTTTAAATTTAAGAGAACCTTATCGTGAAAGTTCCTTTATACCAAAGAATTCAATTCAAGAATCATTTATTACTAGTACACCTAAGAAAAAATATGAAGAAAGAAGTTTTCATGGAGCACTGAGTCTTACGTGCATTCAAATCTAGTCTACACGAAGACGTTGTTCGTACAGAAACTTTTCACGTCTAAATAACCTGGCACACATGGTTCTTGTCTGCTTGCAGATCAGTGGTGGCATTTTTATTTGAACGCCATTTCCTGAACGCTTCCTGTTTGGATCTGACAGCAGTCTTGCATGTCTGGTTAAACCAACTTTTATTAGATGGTTTTCCGAAATAACTTTAATTGGAATAAATGACTTCATTCCAATCAAGATAATATTTTCAATCATTTCAGCCGCAGCATCTATATCGCCATTTAGAAAACAAAGTTTCCAATTGAAATGCTGGAAAAAGTTTTTGAGCTCGGCCAACGTGCCTTTTCGCATATATTATATATATATATTGTCCGCTTTGGGGCTTAGGTCGAAGCGACACGAAGAGCGGAATACGAAAAGGATGCTGAAACAATACAGTGATCCGAATTACCAAGAGGCGCCAGAACGTTAACTTCATAATTTTCAGGGTGTGATGTAAAGAAAATATCAAGAATGTTAGAGTGTTGCCCTTGGACACACGGAATGTGAGTCGGTTCATTCACTAGTTGCGTCAAATCATTATGCGCGGCAAAAAGTCGGCGTATTGACCCTCCGGTGTTGAGTGATTCGAATGGGCAAGACAAGAGGAATTATGGACATTGAAATCGCCAGTAACCACATTTTCACTATCAGGACAATCCTTTAAACTTGTTGTAATTGAATCGGAAAGAGGTCCAAGCCATTTAGAGATACCTCCCTTTCCGCGTTTGGACTTCTATACACAAATCCCAAATGTAGTACGTGTGTTCCAAGCTTAAATTTAACCCAAAGGGAGTTAAATTCTGGATTTTCTGAGTTTAAGTCTTGCTGGCTCTGGAACACTATGTCGTTGCGTACGTAAACCACAAGACCTCTGTGGGGAATAAAGAGGGACAGGGTGTAAAACCCAGGTACATGGAAATCCTGTGCATTACAACCCTCACATACCAGAGTCTCACAAAGAGCAAAAACATCAGGCCGATGGAAATGTACATGACCGTACACGGCAAAAATTCGCTCTCAGCCCTCGTACATTGGCAAATTGTACATTAAACTTACCCACCATTAGAACAGCCGAAAAAGAAAAAAACAGAGTAAATATGGAGCTACAGTTGCCAAACTCCTCTCCCTGTCGTTGCTGTATTCACCCAATGCTCAGTGTTGTGCCAGAAGCATTGGGCGAACAACGACAGAAAGAAAAGAATGGCAACTGCACTGCACGAATGGGAAGGGGGAGGGAAGAGGACAACGTACATACTATGGAGCGGACATAATGTGTGTGGTCAGTGATGTGAGGCTTTTGTGGATGCTGCTATAATGTTGTATTTATTGTTAGATAGTTAGGTAGTTTGTTTGTTTAATCGATTTGGTCGGCGCGGCGAGATTTTTGTTGTTGTTTGTTTTTCATTTTTTCTTTAGTTCTATTTTATTGTTGTATGATTTTCGAAATTTTGTTCTTTTTTTTTTTTTTTTTTATTTTAACATGGAACTGAACGGCACAACACGGACGACAGAGAAACCCATGTGCATCGGACGACGGACTGACAAACACAAATGCACTAAACGTTAGTAATGTTTGATTTGTGAGAACCGGAAACCAGAGTTGGGGTGATAGAAAATGGGTTTACCTGGGACTTATCGGTGGATACATGATAAACAGGAAGGGCGGGCAAAATGTTTGTGCCAGTACCATCTTTCGAACAAACCATTCAGGCTTTGGAAGTTGTCATCCAATCTTTTTTAGTTGATTTCTCTTGTTTGCTTTTTATCCTATACTATACTATACTTTTCTACCTCTCCCTTTAATAAAGCACGCAATTACACCATTTATTTAAAATTTTATGACAAGCAAATGTAAATGATAGACGGCAAGATCCTACCCCTCCGACGAGCAATAAGACTCGCCATCTTAATCATTTATGACTGTTCCTTTTGAAATTTAAAATTTCAATTGGACCATTTTATGCTACAATTTATTGGGAGAACCATAGGTGATATTTATATGATAAATCAGATTATTCAGCAATAATCGATGGTTCCCAATATTTAATATTACATGTATACTTCTTTAGTATACTTACTTCCATATATACTAACATACATATATATATCTTATTCTGAAAGGTGGAATGTGACCTCGCAAGCATAGCAACAACAACGGGATATAGAAGTTCGATAACTGTCCCAGTTAGGCTTGTCGAATATTTATACCAACAATGTCAATATGGCGACTGATATTGTTGTGTATTGAGATATTCTTTTATATCTGACTTGCGTTAACATATTCTTGTTGGCATGACGGAATATGATTCATGCTACACCACATTCTCTTCGCTTAGGTTTTTTTCTGTAGTTTATCTCTCATGTCTCTAAAATATGGAATATATTTTTTTTTCTAAAATATTTTAAATCAGCATCAGTGAGAGGTCGATTGACAAATAGTCCATACCCTTTCTTGTATGTATGACTTTATTATGTCTTGTGCTCTCTTCCAATTGCTTTTTGACATTTTTAGTGGAAATGACGGCTTTTGCAATTGCTGTTTTTTTAGTGCTATCTTTTGCTTTCACTCTTTTTGCTGGCTCGCTGTCTGCTTGATGTCGCTGAGCAATATTTGAGTATTTAGAGTATGCAATGTCGTGATTTCGCCAAGCAGAATCGAGAGGATTTTTACCCTTATCACCTCTCTCCAATCGTTTTTCTAACTTTGTACCAGGTCCACAAAATTGATAGCCAGGCAAATGCAGTTTAACAGGTATTGAATTTATTATATTATTGATCAACCGTCTTCCATTAACGTTTCTTTTGGAAATTGATACACAATCATTATATATGACTTGCTGAAAAGATTAAATGTTTCTATTATATAACAATGTAATTGTATGTGTACGATTAGTAGTCAAAATGTGACTAGTAAAGTAGCAATAAAATATTTTAGTACGAAACTTAGATTTCGAGTTAAATAAAAAATAAGACATAGCTCTTTTTTACCTAATTATATTCGAGCTCTAATAGATGGACCTTCTAATTGCGGAAAGACAAATGTAATGCTCAGACTTATAGAGGGTCTTAATGGCTTACAATTTTAAAAAATATGTATATTCAAAGTCATTATATCAACCAAAATATGAATATTTGAAGAAACTTATTTCATCCGTAAAGGGTATGGTATATTATACGTTTTCTGACATTGCCGATGTCACCAGATAGTATAAAACCAAATTCAGTAATGATATTTGATACGTGGCATGCGAAAAACAAAATATTATTTGGTCATATTTTTTTATGGGGCGTCATAAAAATATTGATACACGCATACCAAAACATCTAATACGAGACAACGAGAATTTGATTATTATGTTTAAACAAGAGTTGAACTTGAGGAATAACTATAACGATCGGGAGCGATATGACTTTGAAGAAATTTCGAGATATGTGTCGTGAATACTGGAAGGATAAGTATGGATTTCTGATTATTAACAAAGATGATGAAAGTAATTGCGGGCGATATAAAAAAGGATTTGAAATGTTTATACATGTTTAGTTATAATAATAACAACACCTGTTTTCATTATATTATAAATCAAAATAATAATCTGTTTTAACAGCTATTGAGAAAAAAAGCTATGGGACGATCCCAACGAATTAGTAGAACTTTTAAAGCTTTTGATGACATCACAACACTGGTAACAACAATCAAACTAATGAAATTGTAGAATTACGAGAAGCCGATATTATTGATTAAATGTATGTATGTAAATTGTATGTAAAAATAAATAACTGTTAATAAATATAAATAAACAAATATATACTAACGGAACATTACAGATAGAGACAGACGCTGCCAACAAAACATATATATATATACGCAAATCAACCTCGTTCAAAAAATATTAAAGAAAGGGATAAGTAAAGAAATTGTGATTATAAGAAAAGAAACAAATGATTTGAACAAAAGACTTTTAGATATTAATAATATAATGGTAACAATAGTAAAATCAAACAATGGAAAAGAGAGCGATAGTTAATGAGCTTCACACGCAAGCACGAAAGAATTTCAAACGGCGAAGAGTTATAATGAAGTGTATTAACAATCTATGGCAAGCAGATTTAGTAGAAATCGGCAACTATTCCACAATTAATAATGGATACAGATTTTTGTTAATCGTCATTGATACTTTTTCAAAATATGCATGGGCTTAGGCAATTTAAACGAAGATAGCTGTTGATGTATTGTGCACTTCACAGAATATTAAAATTGGGGCGTACTCCAAAGAATTTTTTAACAAAGAATTTAACAAACTGATGAAACACTACACAATTAACCATTATTCAACGTAAAGTGTGGTGAACGCTTCAATTGTCGAACGTTTTAATAGAACATTAAAAGGTTTGATGTGGAAGGAATTAGTAATAATTGTATATATCATTGGATAAGCATTTATAAAGATTTAATTAAAATCTATAATAAAAATCCACATCGAACCATAAAAATGGCGACTATAGATGTTACGAGAAATGAGAAAAAAATTGATCAATGCCGTCTATATTCATCTCAAAATGGGATCACAGAAATATTGAAAATACGATCTATACAAAACACTAACACACCAACTTATTTATTGGAAGACTATGAAGGAAATCCTGTAAAAGGCGGATTTTATAAGGACAGTTTACATAGAAGTTATCGTAATTCGTATCTGGATGAAGAAGTGCTGCAAACTAAAGGCAACAAGGCTTTGGTGAAATGGTTAGGTTTCACAAATAATCATAATTCATGGAAAAATAAAAAAGATATTTTATAAATTGTATGTGTATATAAAAACCCAATTTATAAAAATAAATAAAAGAAAAAGTTTATTTTATATAAATTTATTATGTCTTTTCATTTATCGCCATATTTACTTTCAGAATGTTAAGAACATTAACATTCAATGGTAAAAGTTCAATTTTGTCTTCAGTTTACTCCGCCTATTGAATTGGAGGATGATGATTACGAATGCTGTTTAGTCGACTTAAGATAATAATTATTTCACATTGGTGATAGAATAATTGAAATTCCTATTGGGTCCTATGAATTACAAGACATTGTCGATTATATATCTGAGGTATACAATATTCAAAATTCAAACAGATTCATCGAAATAGAAGCCAAAATCAACACATTACAAATTGAGATAAAATCCTCACATGAACCAGTATTTCTTAATCATAAACGGTCTATCGGAAAGTTGTTTGGCTTTGACGAAAGAATTTTAGACCCAAGTACAAAAACACATCAAATATTCCGGTAGATATTTTAAAAGTCAATGTACTAAAATTATATTGTAATATAATAACAGGATTTTTTATGAATAACTCGCCAGCGCATATTCTTCACGAGTTTGCACTAGACGTTCCACCAGGCAATAAATTAGCTGAGAGACCACGAAACCTTATTTATTTGCCAGTAAACGTCAAGGAAATAAATAGTGTCGAGATTAGGATTTTAGACCAGGAAGGACGTTTAATAAATTTTAGAGCACGTATTGCTGCTCCGTAAGAAGTACACATAAAACTTTGACAAACATAAAACAAACAATAACGCCATCTGCATGTGGATGCCACGGTATGTCATATGTGCATCAGGTGATGTCGATCTTCCACATGCCAGCATCAGCTGATGTCGATCATATGGTCGATTGTCAACAGACGAAGGCATTGACTTTGAAGAAAGCGGTAGCATCTTCACCACCATGACGAAACATGTTATTCACAAATCTATGATTGATTTGATGATTGAATTTGAAAAGAAGTAAAAAACTTGACGTCGTTATTAGACTTCACGGAGATGAGAATGGAAATTCGGAAAGTTGACGAAGAAAAAAATTGTCATAAGGAACCAATATTGAACTGAGTTGGAAATATATACAAAGATTTTATTAAATACAAACGCCCACAAAGTAAATTATGATGTTAAAATGAAAGCAAAGAAAGGAATGAAATATAAAAATATGTTAGTTAATACACACACAGGTAAAGGTCTAATGAAAGTGAATCTAAAAAAATCAAGCTATATATACCGGGACGATCCAAACGAATTAGTAGAACGTTTAAAGCTTTTGATGACATCACAACACTCTGGTAACAACAATCAAATTGTAGAATGAAATTGTAGAATTGCGAGAAGCCGATATTATTGATTAAAATGTATGTATGTAAATTGTATGTAAAAATAAATAACTGTTAATAAATATATATAAACAAATATATACTAACGGAACATTACAGATAGAGACAGACGCTGCCAACAAAACATATCTATATACGCAAATCAACCTAATGAAGAAAGGGGTAAGTAAAGTAATTGTAATTATAATCTTGTGTCCAATGATTTGAACACAAGACTTTTAGATATTAATAAGGTAATGGTAACAATAGTAAAATCAAACAATGGAAAAGAGAGCGATAGTAAATGAGCTTCACACGCAAGCACGAAAGAATTTCAAACGGCGAAGAGTTATAATGAAGTGTATTAACAATCTATGGCAAGCAGATTTAGTAGAAATCGCCAACTATTCTACAATAAATAATGGATACAGATTTTTGTTAACCGTCATTGATACTTTTTCAAAATATGCATGGGCTTAGGCAATTAAAACGAAGATAGCTGTTGATCTATTGTGCATTTCAGAGAATATTAAACTTACATACTGACGATGGAAAATAATTTTTTAATAATGAATTTAACAAACTGATGAAACACTACACAATTAACCATTATTCAACGTAAAGTGTGGTGAACGCTTCAATTGTCGAACGTTTTAATAGAACGTTAAAAGGTTTGAAGTGGAAGGAATTTAGTAATAATTGTATATATAAGCATTTATAAAGATTTAATTAAAATCCATATCGAACCATAAAATGGCGACTATCGATGTTATGAGAAAAAAATGCTCAAGGTCATCTCAAAATTTTCAAAGCCTCATCTGGCGATCATGATACGCAATCAGTAAATATAAAAATATATTTGAAAAAGGCTATACCTAGAATGGTTCACAGAAATATTTAAATTACGATCTATACAAAACACTAACACACCCACTTATTTATTGGAAGACTATGAAGGAAAGTTCTTAATATTGTGTGAATGTGAGTGTAGTTATGTGCATGACTCAGTTTTGCGTATGTTGTTCTGAACTAGCATGTCATGGTCAGTAATTTCTGCAGCAGTATAAATACGTTCGTGTAAGGATACAAACCTAAAATAAAATGCATAAATATTCATATGAAAAGACGAACGCTATCAGTACTGATAAAATCTTTGAAACCATGGTATTGAACGGCGAGCTTATATCCATGTTTTCCCTAATTACAAATAATTTTTAAAATCAAATAAAAACTAAATATAAAATGCAATTTATGTTCGAATAGGAAGCTTAAATTGTTTTATATTCGAGAGAACACTGCGTGGAGGATATGGTACAAACAGTTGGATGACATAAATATTAAAATTTCCAAATTCCAAGAAAGGGATTCTGGGTGGGCATTGTTAAAAATACTCTGGCTGGACATAAATACAAATGAATCAAGCTTAATAAGATGGTCCCACTACATTAAACCACCTAATAAACTGGCAGCAAAAAGAGCTTGTCTAAATATAAATAGCGATGATATGTTCTGCTTCAAATGGTGTATAATAGCTGCTTTGGATAAACGAGATATGAACGCAGATCGTATTTAACCTACAGCATTGCAGATGTTATTTAATAGAATGCAAATTTATTTACAAATGGCATGGTGACATTTATTACTTGGCTGCAGACTACCACAATGAAACCTTTAGACAGGGTGGAAATCATGATAGTGGTAGTCTGCAGCCAAGTAATAAATGTCACCATGCCATTTGTAAATAAATTTGCATTCTATTAAATATAGATGCAAAATGGTCTTGAGCCAGGACAATATCCCAGTTCAAATCAAATACTGATTACAGACCAAAAAAATACAAACGAAAAAACTAAAACAAATGAGCGTTGGCACGGCAGAAGTATTGCTGGGTAACTATACCTGCATATACACATACTTACATATGCAACTCAATGAGATGCTTGTAAGATGACATGTGTGCTTTATTACTTGGTGCGATTTTTTAAACGCAAATTCGGCAAGTGAGTTGAGATTCTCGTTCGTTTGTGAGAATCATCTCCTTATAGAGGCCGGGTTTGATGTTGAAAAGTCGCTGCGAAGCCACCTGAATGAAACCTTTTGACAGGGTGGAAATCATGATAGTGGTAGTCTGCAGCCAAGTAATAAATGTCACCATGCCATTTGTAAATAAATTTGCATTCTATTAAATATAGATGCAAAATGGTCTTGAGCCAGGACAATATCCCAGTTCAAATCAAATACTGATTACAGACCAAAAAAATACAAACGAAAAAACTAAAAAAAAATTTTAAAATTAATAAAAACTAAATATAAAATGCAATTTATGTTCGAATAGGAAGCTTAACCCTTTGACGACGAATGGGACACATATGTCCCATTTGGTTTTTTCGTAATTACAGGCACATTTTTTAATCGATTTTGACAAAATCAGTGTTGTTCGATAAAAAACAAATGCATTCTTTGACGTTCGTGTTAAAATTAAGGTTTTGTTGTTTCAATTGGGTTTAAGGGCGTCTCAAAGTCAGAAATTTGTATTTTTTTTTGCAATTTTAGTTTCCTAATATCTCGGGTTCTTTATGATACTGTTGGATAAACTTTTAGTATTAGATGTGCCAATGCCTTATGTACATTAATTGATCAACGCATTTTAAATTAGTTCTATACTTTTCACAGGGGTGCTGAGAATATTATGGGACATATGTGTCCCATTCGTCGTCAAAGGTAAAAATAAAGGAGTTTTTTTTTATTTCTTTATTTTTTTATTTAATATTTTATAATTAAAAAACACAAACAATTCAGTAAAAAAAACAAAAACTTAAAAAATGAATTCAAAATTATGAGATCCTATAAATGGTTCATATAAAGTAAATCAAAATCGAGCTTAGTTGTGATAAATTTCAAAACAATTTCTGTCCCCAGTAAAGCACATTGGTTTTTTACATGCGAAACAAATTGTGTTTGTTCGATTTTCGATTCCGTTTTTTGTGCAAACAACACATCGCTTCCTGACTCCTCCTTCCGTCCTTGTTAGATAATGTCCTGCTAAATCCGGTACTGCCCCCAGTCTTGAGCGTGTAACTGATTCTCGTGGTGTCGATGTAATACCAACTTTTCGACTACAAAAGCCGTCTATTAACTGTGTAGCCAACTGCGTGCGAAACTCCAGATGTTTTATAGAAAATGGTTTTGAATTACTTCTGGATATCATGTCGTACACTATGTGTGAGTTTTGCACACCCAAATCCATTAAATCAAAAAACAGTCGAAGATAAAATCTGATCTTCGACTTACGATCATATTCATAGTAGGACTGAATATAAATAAATAAATCTTTCTCACATAAAAAGTTACTTAGCAGATACTTAACACTATACCTTTTTTTGGTCCATAAGATCAACGCCTCCCATTCCTGCGTTATATTGGGAAATCATTTTTGGACATGTCACATTAATTTTATTTGCAGATCCAGCCTGGCGTCTTTTGACATTTATGGTGTCGATTGGATTTATGAAATTGGATCCCATATGTACTGCACGATTATCCATCCATTTCACAATTGAAACTCCTTTTGATACAAAGCTTTGGGAGTCTCCACGATCAAAAGATTTATCGGCGTCAAATTTTGGCATTTGTGCACGATTTTTTCGCAAAGTGCCAGAGGCTCGTATTCCATTGGTCATAAGTCTATGTAATAATATTGGACTATTGAAAAAGTTATCGAAATAAAGTTCTATTCCCATATTTTCCAGCCCTGCTGCCAGCATGTTTGCAGCATGCAAACCGTTCGACAGTTGATAAGAAACTAATAGCTTGAATCGCTTGTGTGAGCTTTGCAATCTAAAAAAAGCAACACTTTGGTGCATGCATTATCATGCAAACTGAATGCAAACTATTGGACAACCGATCAGCAACTGATAGTTAGAATCGTTTTTGTTTGTTTCGCAATGTAAATATACCAACACGTTAGTGCATGCGTTTCACTGTTTACTTTTTGTAACGACAAAATGCTTTTTAATATTTAATGCATTTGTTCCCAAATATTTACATTTGACGACGAATGGGACACATATGTCCCATGATTTTTCTCATAGAAGGAGTAACAATTTTTAAATTTTGACTACACTTTAGTCTTGAAATGTTGTGTTTCCGAGTAAGAATCCGCAATAAAATTTTGAAAATTTCCAGCGGACAATTCTTCGTCGTCAAAGGGTTAAATTGTTTTATATTCGAGAGAACACTGCGTGGAGAATATGGTACAAAAACACTTGGATGACATAAATATTAAAATGTCCGAATTCCAAGAAAGGGATTCTGGGTGGGCATTGTTAAAAATACTCTGGCTGGACATAAATACAAATGAATCAAGCTTAATAAGATGTTCCCACTACATTAAAACACCTAATAAACTAGCAGCAAAAAGAGCTTGTCTAAATATAAATAGTGATGATATGTTCTGCTTCAAATGGTGTATAATAGCTGCTTTGGATAAACGAGATATGAACGCAGATCGTATTTAACCTACAGCATTGCAGATGTTATTACATTGCGAAATAATATCATATTGAAATTTAAAGGTTCAATTTTTCCATTGTCGGTCAAACAAATAAAAATCTTTGAAGCTAATAACAGAAACATCAGCATTAATGTGTTTGGTTGGCATGATGTTAAAGGGGAAGTTGTTTGACCATATAAATTAATAGAGGAAGAGAGACCAGTCCATATAAATTTATTGCTGTTGGAGAAGAATGGACTATACCACTAAATATTGGTTAATGACCTTTCAAGGTATTATATTTAAATAAAAAAATTTAGTTTTTTCGCTTGTTTTTTTTGTCTGTAATCAATATTTGATTTGAACTGGGATATTATCCTGGCTAAAAAATTTTAGTATTCCACTCATCAGCTTACAAACCACTGAGAAAATGGATGCTTGCAATATACACATTTGGAGTACATACCGAGAAGATATAAAATGGAATGCAATAGGATTGTAACAGAAATGCGACTTCCAGAAAAGGCGGTTTTGCAGTTCACGCAGTACAAAAGGATGTCTATTGATGTCCTATTTACAGTCCATGCGTACTTTGAGTGTATTCTAAAGTATGCTAAAGAGCAAACATATTCCATGTGAATTTAGCTATTACATTAAGTGTAGCTTTAACAACAGCTTAGATAAGTTTAAAATATACACAGGGATGGACGGTAGCGAAAAATTTTTAAAATATCTGTACGAGGATTGCACACAAATTTATATATTTAGGGTTTTGTGTATTGGACTTATCTAAGTATAAAATGTATGATTTTCATTATGGTTTTATGCAGCCCAAATTTTGTGACCAGTTAGCCCTAAATTATATGGACACTGACTCCTTTATTTATACAATATATAAAGTAGCCTTTTATTAAAAAATTAGAAATTGAGAAATATTTTGATACGTCTGAGTATCCAAAAAATAATATATTTAAGATACCACAATTGATTAAAAAAGTATTGGATATGATGGAAGATGAGAATTGTGGGAAGATTATGACCGAATTTGTTGGACTTCGGTCAAAAATGTAATCCTTACGACCGAGAATGGTGAAGAAGTAAAAGAAATCAAAAAGTCTAAAGGTGTCAAAAAATATGTGCTTGATAAATATAATATAGCGAACTACAGAGACTGTATGCTAAATAAAAAAAGATATATTGACGATATGTTGATATTCAAATCAAGGATGTATCAAATATTCACAAATAATTACAATGACGATAAGAAAAAAAAAATAGGAGTGATGGTATAAATACCTACGCTTATGGTCATTAGATAATTAGAAATGTAAATATAGAATTAGATGAAGAAATGTCAATTAACAATCTTCTTGAAACAGTGCCAGAAGAAGAAGATGATGACGATTGTTAATTTATAACGTTTTCATAAATAATGTATACACTTCTCATATTATTCAATAAAAAATAATTTGGTATTAAGCAGTATAAACTAAATTTTTACGTCAATGGGTCCACTCTTTATCGATTCGTTTTGATTGCTAACATTAATGAAAGGGCGTACAATCTCCGGTCGCGTGAAGTCTTGTATGATCGTTTGAGCCACTTTGAATTACGCGACTAGGATATTTGAAGCCCTGGTTCGAATCCCAGGTGCCACATTTACTGCGAAATGTATTTTTATGGTTATTTTTTCTTTTGAGGAGTTTGTTAAAAGGATTTTTGCTTTGTGAACAATTCATCCATGTTTTTGCCTAACATTCTCAATTCAGTTAAGCAAAAGAGGTGAATATCTTACGTGTGCAGTGGTGTGGTTTGTTTCCCAATTTTCCATTTCCATGGTTGAATTTTTTCTTCCTTTTTCTCTGTTAGGAGACATATTTTTGTTGGAAATAGGTAGTTGTATTTGTGTTAAAGGAGTTTTTCGGGCTGAACCGAGGTTTAAAAAGTGGGTAACGGGGAAGCCATCAGTCAGTCATTATCATCAGATCAGTCTGTTCCAACTTTTATACTGCGCAAACGTGATTTACTTAATCCCGACTTAATACTGAAAAGTTGCTTATATAAGCTCTTAAAGGATTTCCATATCTACCTTCTATTCCTTTGTCAGGATTTTTATTTCCCCCTGTGAGTATTCCTGGATATGTGTCTTTCGGCATTTCCAAATGATCATAATGTGTTATCATTCATTTTTCTAGTGAAAAAGTGCGGAGAAAAGTCGTTTGAATTGAAGAAAAGTTTTTAAATTGGAGAAGAGTCGTATAAATTGAAGTAAAGTCGTGAAATTTAATGTGAAGGGAGTGGGTATTCAATCGATCTACATGTTTCGCCCGAAAAATTATTTCCTGACTGATTATTTTTAAATAATTTTATTAGATTGTATATTTTTGTGTTATTTTTCAGTTAAAGAAATTAATTAATTTCCTAAATAGGCAAAACGGATGTTAAATCGATAGCAACGCGTTAGATACAAACCAAGTATCCTTATTTTTTGTGTGTAGTGTGTGTTGGTAACATCTGTTATTAATCGGAAAAATCGTGTTATAAAGAAAAATTAATGTTAAATTGCCGCCGGAAGTATATGTACTTTAGCCAGGTTCTAAACCATTATACCGACAAACAAAAGAAAAACTTTTGGTTATTTGGGACAAATTGCCAGTTTACCCCACACTCCCTTCGTGATGTCACCATGTGAAAGACCTTTCATCGTGGGATCGCTAGACAAGTAAGTGCATAAACATTCATACATATATAAATCAATGTAAAGACAGCTGCTCAGAGAGTAATCAGTCACCCCGTTACTTCTCTGAGTATTTTTGTCCCAAATAGAATGAACCATTGAGACTCCTTGATATAGCCTGAATTTTGTATGAATCTAATTAAATTGTATTATTATACAATACAAGGTGATTCAATAATATTTCTTTTTGAATTTGCGTACAATGGTTTTAAATAAAAGTGTTAATGTGTGAAACATTGTTTGTACATATGTAATGGAATATGTGTGAGGCGGGTTTGCTTTAGGCTACAGTTTGAGAAGCTCTATAACAGTCAACGCCGTATTAAACTGCCATGAAATCAAAATGTTATTGTTTTTTCAGCCACATATTTCACTTTATAAATATTAATTTTACAATATTTATTATCATTAAGACTTGCTAATCTCATATGCTCGTTAATCAATCCGAGATAATGGTAAAATCCCTTATGAACTGTTACTGTTTGCGTATATTCACGTATATACCTCAACAGCTCATTAATCGTTGTATTTTCGTTGTGGTTACCGTGACATTCAATACATGCAAACACTCAGAATTTAGGTACTGAATATTATGTTTGCGATGCTATGTGATTTCATTTCCGAGTTGTCTTGAAAACTCAAAATTTATATATATATAATGGTTAGTTAAATACTTAGTTGCATTATTTTTATTATTCACTTGTTATGCAGCTTTTTTTCACTGAACCAACGCTCAGGGGATGTCCCATATAAATTATAAAGTGCATTGCGTAGTGGAAGGAAGATCAGGTACTGGAAGTAGGAAAGAGGGAGTAGTGTCTGTTGACATCTGTTTTGAATCTCTGAATGTCGTAATTGGAGGGAAAGATATTTGCCGGAAGTCGATTCCACATACGGATAGTACGAAGAACGAATTTATTCTGTAATGTGTAGCGCGGCCGGTTGTCCAATCGACAACAAATGGGTGAGCGTTCCTGGAGAGTAGCGTATCTCTACCGAACGTTCTCACGGGCGGTATAAGATCACGAATTTCCGAAGAACAAACACCATGAAAGTATGAAAGGGAGACAATAGAATTGGATGTCCTACCGTCACCTGTCAACACCATCGTCCTCCTCTGGACACGGTCAAGTAGCTCCAGAGATAAAGCTGGAGCACCCGATAATATATGGGAGTTGTATTCCATCTTTTGTCTGATATAGGTAGTATAGATATTGAGAAGATCAGAGGGTGTGAAATATTTCTTACATCGTTTTAAAAAGCTTAAACATTTGAATGCTTCTTTCGACACATCAAATACATGTTTTGTCCAACGAACATCACGTTGTATTTTCATGCCAAAAACATCGACAGTATCTGATTGCTCAATATCTATACCGTTCAATAAAATCGATGACACCGTTGGATCAGTGAATCGCTTGTGAGACAACATGGAGCACTGAGTCTTACATGCATTCAAATGTAGTCTACACGAAGACGTTGTTCGTACAGAAACTTTTCACGTCTAAGTACCGTGGCACACATGGTTCTTGTCTGCTTGCGTAGAAGATCAGTGGTGCCATTTTTATTTGAACGCCATTTCCAGAACGCTTCCTCTTTGGATCTGACAGCAGTCTTGCATGTCTGGTTAAACTTACTTTCATTAGATGGTTTTCCGAAATAACTTTAATTGGAATAAATGACTTCATTCCAATCAAGATAATGTTATCAATCATTTCAGCCGCAGCATCTATATCGACATTTAGAAAACAAAGTTTCCAATTGAAATGCTGGAAAAAGTTTTTGAGCTCGGCCGCTCCGCTTTGGGGCTTGGGTCGAAGCGACACGATGAGCGGAATACGAAAAGGATGCTGAAACAATACAGTGATCCGAATTACCATAATTTTCAGGGTGTGATGTAAAGAAAATATCAAGAATGTTAGAGTGTTGCCCTTGGACACACGGAATGTGAGTCGGTTCATTCACTAGTTGCGTCAAATCATTATGCGCGGCAAAAAAGTCGGCGTATTGACCCTCCGGTGTTGAGTGACTCGAATGGGCAAGACAAGAGGAATTATGGACATTGAAATCGCCAGTAACCACAATTTCACTATCAGGACAATCCTCTAAAATTTTTGTAATTGAATCGGAAAGAGGTCCAAGCCATTTAGGGATACCTCCCTTTCCGCGTTTGGACTTCTATACACAAATCCCAAATGTAGTACGTGTGCTCCAAGCTTAAACCACCACCATTACCCACCATTCGAACAGCCAAAAAAGAAAAAAAAAACAGAGTCAATATGGAGCTACAGTTGCCAAACTCCTCCCCATGTCGTTGCTGTATTCACCCAATGCTCAGTGTTATGCCAGAAGCATTGGGCGAACAACGACAGAAAGAAAAGAGTGGCAACTGCACTGCACGAATGGGAAGGGGACAACGTACATACTATGAAGCGGACATAATGTGTGTGGTCAGTGATGTGAGGCTTTTGTGGATGCTGCTATAATGTTGTTGTTATTGTTAGGTAGTTTGTTTGTTTAATCGATTTGGTCGGCGCGGCGAGATTTTTGTTGTTGTTTTTTTTTTCATTTTTTCTTTAGTTCTATTTTCTTGTTGTATGATTTTCGAAATTTTGTTCTTTTTTTATTTTAACATAGAACTGAATGGCACAACACGGACGACAGAGAAACCCATGTGCATCGGACGACGGACTGACAAACACAAATGCACTAAACGTTAGTAATGTTTGATTTGTGATTTGATTTGATGAGGAAACCAGAGTTAGGGTGATAGAAAATGGGTTTATCTGGGACTTATCGGTGGCTACTAGATAAACAGGAAGGGCGGGCAAAATGTTAGTGCCAGTACCATCTTTCGAACAAACCATTCAGGCTTTGGAAGTTGTCATCCAATCTTTTTTAGTTGATTTCTTTTGTTTCCTTTTTATCCTTTTACTATCTTTTCTACCTCTCCCTTTAATAAAGCACGCAATAACATCATTTATTTAAAATTTTATGACAAGCAAATCTAAATGATAGACGGCAAGATCCTACCCCTCCGACGAGCAATAAGACTCGCCATCTTAATCATTTATGACTGTTCCTTTTGGAATGTAAAATTTCAATTGGACCATTTTATGCTACAATTTATTGGGAGAACCATCGGTGAACCATCGATGGTTCCCAATATTTAATATTACATGTATACTTCTTTAGTATACTTACTTCCGTATATACTAACATACATATATATCTTATTCTGAAAGGTGGAATGTGAATACAGTCCGTCTGGCCTCGCAAGCATAGCAACAACAACGGGATATAGAAGTTCGATAACTGTCCCAGTTATGCTTGTCGAGTAATTATACCAACAATGTCAATATGGCGACTGATATTGTTGTGTATTGAGATATTCTTTTATATCTGACTTGCGTTAACATATTTTTGTTGGCATGACGGAATATGATTCATGCTACACCACATTCTCTTCGCTTAGGTTTTTTCTGTAGTTTATCTCTCATGTCTCTAAAATATGGAATATATTTTTTTCTAAAATATTTTAAATCAGCATCAGTGAGAGGTCGATTGGGTAGCTGCTTTATTAGTTTTTTGGTTCATCATTGACAAATAGTCCATACCCTTTCTTGTATGTATGACTTTATTATGTCTTGTGCTCTCTTCCAATTGCTTTTTGACATTTTTGGTGGAAATGACGGCTTTTGCAATTGCTGTGTTTTTAGTGCTATCTTTTGCTTTCACTCTTTTTGCTGGCTCGCTGTCTGCTTGATGTCGCTGAGCAAGATTTGAGTATTTAGAGTATGCAATGTCGTGATTTCGCCAAGCAGAATCGAGAGGATTTTTACCCTTATCACCTCTCTCCAATCATTTTTCTAACTTTGTACCAGGTCCACAAAATTGATAGCCAGGCAAATGCAGTTTAACTGGTATTGAATTTATTATATTATTGATCAAACCTCTTCCATTAACGTTTCTTTTGGAAATTGATACACAATCATTATATATGACTTGCTGAAAAGATTAAATGTTTCTACTATATAACAATGTACGATTAGTAGTCAAAATGTGACTAGTAAAGTAGCAATAAAATATTTTAGTACGAAACTTAGATTTCGAGTTAAATAAAAAATAAGACATAGCTCTTTTTTACCTAATTATATTCGAGCTCTAATAGATGGACCTTCTAATCGCGGAAAGACAAATGTAATGCTCAGTCTTATAGAGGGTCCTAATGGCTTACAATTTAAAAAAATATGTATATTCAAACTCATTATATCAACCAAAATATGAATATTTGAAGAAACTTATTTCATCCGTAAACGGTATGGTATATTATACATTTTCCGACATTGCCGATGTCACCAGATAGTATAAAACCAAATTCAGTAATGATATTTGATGACGTGGCATGCGAAAAACAAAATAATATTCGGTCATATTTTTTATGGGGCGTCATAAAAATATTGATACACGCATACCAAAACATCTAATACGAGACAACGAGAATTTGATTATTATGTTTAAAAAAGACGAGTTGAACTTGGGGAATAACTATAGCGATCGGGAGCGATATGACTTTGAAGAAATTTCGAGATATGTGTCGTGAATACTGGAAGGATAAATATGGATTTCTGATTATTAGCAAAGATGATGAAAGTAATTGCGGGCGATATAAAAAAGGATTTGAAATGTTTATACATGTTTAGTTATAATAATAACAACACCTGTTTTCATTATATTATAAATAACAATAATAATCTGTTTTAACAGCTATGGAGAAAAAAATGTTGAAAGAATTAGTTAGATCAAAAATCATATTAAAGAAAGAATTTAAAAACTTGTAAATGAAAATGGGAGAAGAAGCAATAACAAACGAATTGCAAAATACTTTTAAACCTTTGGCAGAACCATTACAAAAGCTTGTTAAATTGTCGAATAATAATATTTTAAATTTAAGAGAACCTTATCGTGAAAGTTCCTTTATATCAAAGAATTCAATTCAATAATCATTTATTACTAGACGCCTAAGAAAAATATGAAGAAAGCAGTTTTCGGAAAAACTACAATTGAAAACGAATTGAAATATCAAAAAGACGATGAACAGGTTTCCATCAGGATAATGGCACTGATAGTCTCCCCTAGACGGAGTCTAGAGGAGACAATTTATAAAAAATACAACACAAATAGATTTTAATATTTTATTTCAGCACGTATTGCTGCTCCGAACGAAGTACACACAAAACATTGACAAACATAAAACAAACAATAACGCCATCTGCATGTGGATGTCACGGTATGTCATATGTGCATCAGGTGATGTCGATCTTCTACATGCCAGCATCAGCTGATGTTGATTATATGGTCGATCGTCAACTGACGAAGACATTGACTTTGAAGAAAGTGGTAGCATCTTCACCACCATGACGAAACATGTTATTCACAAACCTATGATTGATTTGATGATTGAATTTGAAAAGAAGTAAAAAACTTGACGTCGTTATTAGACTTCACAGAGATGAGAATGGAAATTCGGAAAGTTGACGAAGAAAAAATTGTCATAAGGAAGCAATATTGGGCATATACATCTGGATTGTTTGGAAATATAAAAATATGTTAGTTAACACACACACTGGTAAAGGTCTAATGAAAGTGAATCTAAAAAAATCAAGCTATATATACCGGGACGATCCAAAGGAATTAGTAGAACGTTTAAAGCTTTTGATGACATCACAACACTCTGGTAACAACAATCAAACTAATGAAATTGTAGAATTGCGAGAAGCCGATATTATTGATTAAAATGTATATATGTAAATTGTATGTAAAAATAAATAACTGTTAATAAATATATATAAACAAATATATACTAACGGAACATTACAGATAGAGACAGACGCTGCCAACAAAACATATCTATATACGCAAATCAACCTCGTTCAAAAAATAATGAAGAAAGGGGTAAGTAAAGTAATTGTAATTATAATCTTGTGTCCAATGATTTGAACACAAGACTTTTAGATATTAATAAGGTAATGGTAACAATAGTAAAATCAAACAATGGAAAAGAGAGCAATAGTAAATGAGCTTCACACGCAAGCACGAAAGAATTTCAAACGGCGAAGAGTTATAATGAAGTGTATTAACAATCTATGGCAAGCAGATTTAGTAGAAATCGCCAACTATTCTACAATAAATAATGGATACAGGTTTTTGTTAACCGTCATTGATACTTTTTCAAAATATGCATGGGCTTAGGCAATTAAAACGAAGATAGCTGTTGATCTATTGTGCATTTCACAGAATATAAAAATTGGGGCGTACTCCAAAGAACTTACATACTGACGATGGAAAATAATTTTTTAATAATGAATTTAACAAACTGATGAAACACTACACAATTAACCATTATTCAACGTAAAGTGTGGTGAACACTTCAATTGTCGGACGTTTTAATAGAACGGTAAAAGGTTTGATGTGGAAGGAATTTAGTAATAATTGTATATATCATTCGATAAGCATTTATAAAGATTTAATTAAAATCCACATCGAACCATAAAAATGGCGACTATCGATGTTATGAGAAAAAAATACTCAAGGTCATCTCAAAATTTTCAAAGCCTCATCTGGCGATCATGATACGCAATCAGTAAATATAAAAATATATTTGAAAAAGGCTATACCTAAAATGGGTTCACAGAAATATTTAAATTACGATCTATACAAAACACTAACACACCAACTTATTTATTGGAAGACTATGAAGGAAAGTTCTTAATATTGTGTGAATGTGAGTGTAGTTATGTGCATGACTGATTTGATTTGAACTGGGATATTATCCTGGCTAAAAAATTTTAGTATTCCACTCATCAGCTTACAAACCACTGGGAAAATGGATGCTTGCAATATACACATTTGGAGTACATACCGAGAAGACATAAAATGGAATGCAATAGGATTGTAACAGAAATGCGACTTCCAGAAAAGGCGGTTTTGCAGTTCACGCAGTACAAAAGGATGTCCATTGATGTCCTATTTACAGTCCATGCGAACTTTGAGTGTATTCTTGAAAGTATAGATGAATTAAGCACGAGGAATACGCTAAAGAGCAAACATATTCCATGTGCATTTAGCTATTACATTAAGTGTAGATTTAACAACAGCTTAGATAAGTTTAAAATATACACAGGGATGGACGGTAGCGAAAAATTTGTAAAGTATCTGTACGAGGATTGCACACAAATTTATATATTGAGGGTTTGTGTATTGGACTTATCTATGTATAAAATGTATGATTTTCATTATGGTTTTATGCAGCCCAAATTTTGTGACCAGTTAGCCCTATTATATGGACACTGACTCCTTTATTTATACAATATATAAAGTAGCCTTTTATTAAAAAATTAGAAATTGAGAAATATTTTGATACGTCTGAGTATCCAAAAAATAATATATTTAAGAACCACAATTGATTAAAAAAGTATTGGGTATGATGAAAGATGAGAATTGTGGGAAGATTATGACCGAATTTGTTGGACTTCGGTCAAAAATGTAATCCTTACGACCGAGAATGGTGAAGAAGTAAAAGAAATCAAAAAGTCTAAAGGTGTCAAAAAATATGTGCTTGATAAATATAATATAGCGAACTACAGAGACTGTATGCTAAATAAAAAAAGATATATTGACGATATGTTGATATTCAAATCAAGGATGTATCAAATAATTACAATGACGATAAGAAAAAAAATAGGAGTGATGGTATAAATACCTACGCTTGTGGTCATTAGAAAATTAGAAATGTAAATATAGAATTAGACGAAGAAATGTCAATTAACAATCTTCTTGAAACAGTGCCAGAAGAAGAAGATGATGACGATTGTTAATTTATAACGTTTTCATAAATAATGTATACACTTCTCATATTATTCAATAAAAAATAATTTGGTTGTTGTTTAAAAAATATAACAATTTGATTTTATTTATTAAATTCTGAAATCATGTACGTATAAAATTCATATAATTTTTCGTACTATTTCAGTTAACGGTATGTAAACTAATTTTTTACGTCAATGGGTCCACTCTTTATCGATTCGTTTTGATTGCTAACATTAATGAAAGGGCGTACAATCTCCGGTCGCGTGAAGTCTTGTATGATCGTTTGAGCAACTTTGAACAGGGATATAACTCTAAGCTAGCTCCTACCTACAATACGCGACTAGGATATTTGAAGCCCTGGTTCGAATCCCAGGTGTCACATTTACTGCGAAATGTATTTTTATGGTTATTTTTTCTTTTGAGGAGTTTGTTAAAAGGATTTTTGCTTTGTGAACAATTCATCCATGTTTTTTGCCTAACATTCTCAATTCAGTTAAGCAAAAGAGGTGAATATCTTACGTGTGCAGTGGTGTGGTTTGTTTCCCAATTTTCCATTTCCATGGTTGAGTTTTTTCTTCCTTTTTCTCTGTTAGGAGACATATTTTTGTTGGAAATAGGTAGTTGTATTTGTGTTTAGTGGGTTTTTCGGGCTGAACCGAGGTTTAAAAAGTGGGTAACAGGGAAGCCATCTTGATCAGTCTGTCCCAACTTTTATACTGCGCAAACGTGATTTACTTAATCCCGACTTAATACTGAAAAGTTGCTTATATAAGCTCTTAAAGGATTTCCATATCTACCTTCTATTCCTTTGTCAGGATTTTTATTTCCCCCTGTGAGTATTCCTGGATATGTGTCTTTCGGCATTTCCAAATGATCATAATGTGTTATCATTCATTTTTCTAGTGAAAAAGTGAGGAGAAAAGTCGTTTGAATTGAAGAAAAGTTTTTTAAATTGGAGAACAGTCGTTTAAATTGAAGTAAAGCGTTAAATTTAATGTGAAGGGAGTGGGTATTCAATCGATGTACATGTTTCGCCCGGAAAATTATTTCCTGATTGATTATTTTTAAATAATTTTATTAGATTGTATATTTTTGTGTTATTTTTAAGTTAAAGAAATTAAATAATTTCCTAAATAGGCAAAACGGATGTTAAATCGATTGCAACGCGTTAAATACAAACCAAGCATCCTTATTTTTTTGTGTGTAGTGTGTGTTGGTAACATCTGTTATTAATCGGAAAAATCGTGTTATAAAGAAAAATTAATGTTAAATGGCCGCCGGAAGTATATGTACTTTAGCCAGGTTCTAAACCATTATACCGACAAACAAAAGAAAAACATTTGGTTATTTGGGACAAATTGCCAGTTTACCCCACACTCCCTTCGTGATGTCAGCATGTGAAAGACCTTTCATCTTGGGATCGCTAGACAAGTAAGTGCATAAACATTCATACATATATAAATCAATGTAAAGACAGCTGCTCAGAGAGTAATCAGTCACCCCGTTACTTCTCTGAGTATTTTTGTCCCAAATAGAATGAACCATTGAGACTCCTTGATATAGCCTGAATTTTGTATGAATTGAATCTAATTAAATTGTATTATTATACAATATAAGGTGATTCAATAATATTTCTATTTGAATTTGCGTACGATGGTTTTAAATAAAAGTGTTAATGTGTGAAAGATTTTTTGTACATATGTAATGGAATATGTGTGAGGCGGGTTTGCTTTAGGCTACAGTTTGAGAAGCTCTATCAAAGTCAACGCCGTATTAAACTGCCATGAAATCAAAATGTTATTGGTTTTTCAGACACACATTTCACTTTATAAACATTAATTTTCCAATATTTATTATCATTAAGCCTTGCTAATCTCATACGCTCGTTAATCAATCCGAGATAATGGTAAAATCCCTTATGAACTGTTAGTGTTTGCGTATATTCACGTATATACCTCAACAGCTCATTCATCGTTGTATTTTCGTTGTGGTTACCGTGACATTCAATACATGCAAACACTCAGAATTTAGGTACTGAATATTAAGTTTGCGATGCTATGTGATTTCATTTCCGAGTTGTCTTGGAAACTCAAAATTTATATCTATATAATGGTTAGTTAAATACTTAGTTGCATTATTTTTATTATTCACTTGTTATGCAGCTTTTTTTCACTGAACCAACGCTCAGGGGATGTCCCATATAAATGCAGTGCATTGCGTAGTGGAAGGAAGATCAGATACTGGAAGTAGGAAAGAGGGAGTAGTGTCTGTTGACATCTGTTTTGAATCTCTGAATGTCGTAATTGGAGGGAAAGATATTTGCCGGAAGTCGATTCCACATACGGATAGTACGAAGAACGAATTTATTCTGTAATGTGTACCGCGGCCGGGTGAGCGTTCCTGGAGAGTAGCGTATCTCTACCGAACGTTCTCACGGGCGGTATAAGATCACGAATTTCCGAAGAACAAACACCATGAAAGTATCGATAGAACAATGACACACAACCAACATTACGACGGTGTTCAAGGGAGACAATAGAATTGGATGTCCTACCGTCACCTATCAACACCATCGTCCTCCTCTGGACATGGTCAAGTAGCTCCAGAGTTAAAGCTGGAGCACCCGACCATATATGGGAGTTGTATTCCATCTTTTGTCTGATGTAGGTAGTATAGATATTGAGAAGATCAGAGGGTGTGAAATATTTCTTACATCGTTTTAAAAAGCTTAAACATTTGAATGCTTCTTTCGGCACATCAAATACATGTTTTGTCCAACGAACATCACGTTGTATTTTCATGCCAAAAGCATCGAGAGTATCTGATTGCTCAATATCTATACCGTTCATTAAAATCGATGACACCGTTGGATCAGTGAATCGCTTGTGAGACAACAGGAGCACTGAGTCTTACGTGCATTCAAATCTAGTCTGCACGAAGACGTTGTTCGTACAGAAACTTTTCACGTCTAAATACCCTGGCACACATGGTTCTTGTCTGCTTGCAGATCAGTGGTGGAATTTTTATTTGAACGCCATTTCCTGAACGCTTCCTCTTTGGATCTGCCAACAGTCTTGCATGTCTGGTTAAACCAACTTTTATTAGATGGTTTTCCGAAATAACTTTAATTGGAATAAATGACTTCATTTCAATCAAGATAATATTTTCAATCATTTCAGCCGCAGCATCTATATCGCCATTTAGAAAACAAAGTTTCCAATTGAAATGCTGGAAAAAGTTTTTGAGCTCGGCCGCTCCGCTTTGGGGCTTGGGTCGAAGCGACACGATGAGCGGAATACGAAAAGGATGCTGAAACAATACAGTGATCCGAATTACCAAGAGGCGCCAGAACGTTAACTTCATAATTTTCAGGGTGTGATGTAAAGAAAATATCAAGAATGTTAGAGTGTTGCCCTTGGACACACGGAATGTGAGTCGGTTCATTCACTAGTTGCGTCAAATCATTATGCGCGGCAAAAAAGTCGGCGTATTGACCCTCCGGTGTTGAGTGACTCGAATGTGCAAGACAAGAGGAATTATGGACATTGAAATCGCCAGTAACCACAATTTCATTATCAGGACAATCCTCTAAAATTTTTGTAATTGAATCGTAAAGAGGGCCAAGCCATTTAGGGATACCTCCCTTTCCGCGTTTGGACTTCTATACACAAATCCCAAATGTAGTACGTGTGTTCCAAGCCAAACTCCTCCCCATGTCGTTGCTGTATTCACCCAATGCTCAGTGTTATGCCAGAAGCATTGGGCGAACAACGACAGAAAGAAAAGAGTGGCAACTGCACTGCACGAATGGGAAGGGGACAACGTACATACTATGAAGCGGACATAATGTGTGTGGTCAGTGATGTGAGGCTTTTGTGGATGCTGCTATAATGTTGTTGTTATTGTTAGGTAGTTTGTTTGTTTAATCGATTTGGTCGGCGCGGCGAGATTTTTGTTGTTGTTTTTTTTAATTTTTTCTTTAGTTCTATTTTCTTGTTGTATGATTTTCTAAATTTTGTTCTTTTTTTATTTTAACATAGAACTGAATGGCACAACACGGACGACAGAGAAACCCATGTGCATCGGACGACGGACTGACAAACACAAATGCACTAAACGTTAGTAATGTTTGATTTGATTTGATGAGGAAACCAGAGTTAGGGTGATAGAAAATGGGTTTATCTGGGACTTATCTATGGATACTAGATAAACAGGAAGGGCGGGCAAAATGTTTGTGTCAGTACCATCTTTCGAACAAACCATTCAGGCTTTGGAAGTTGTCATCCAATCTTTTTTAGTTGATTTCTTTTGTTTCCTTTTTATCCTTTTACTATATCTTTTCTACCTCTCCCTTTAAAAAAGCACGCAATAACATCATTTATTTAAAATTTTATGACAAGCAAATCTAAATGATAGACGGCAAGATCCTACCCCTCCGACGAGCAATAAGACTCGCAATCTTAATCATTTATGACTGTCCCTTTTGGAATGTAAAATTTCAATTGGACCATTTTATGCTACAATTTATTGGGAGAACCATCGGTGATATTTATATGATAAATCAGATTATTCAGCAATAATCGATGGTTCCCAATATTTAATATTACATGTATACTTCTTTAGTATACTTACTTCCGTATATACTAACATACATATATATCTTATTCTGAAAGGTGGAATGTGAATACAGTCCGTCTGGCCTCGCAAGCATAGCAACAACAACGGGATATAGAAGCTCGATAACTGTCCCAGTTATGCTTGTCGAGTAATTATACCAACAATGTCAATATGGCGACTGATATTGTGTGTGTATTGAGTATTGAGATATTCTTTTATATCTGACTTGCGTTAACATATTCTTGTTGGCATGACGGAATATGATTCATGCTACACCACATTCTCTTCGCTTAGGTTTTTTTCTGTAGTTTATCTCTCATGTCTCTAAAATATGGAATATATTTTTTTCTAAAATATTTTAAATCAGCATCAGTGAGAGGTCGATTGGGTAGCTGCTTTATTAGTTTTTTGGTTCATCATTGACAAATAGTCCATACCCTTTCTTGTATGTATGACTTTATTATGTCTTGTGCTCTCTTCCAATTGCTTTTTGACATTTTTAGTGGAAATGACGGCTTTTGCAATTGCTGTTTTTTTAGTGCTATCTTTTGCTTTCACTCTTTTTGCTGGCTCGATGTCTGCTTGATGTCGCTGAGCAATATTTGAGTATTTAGAGTATGCAATGTCGTGATTTCGCCAAGCAGAATCGAGAGGATTTTTACCCTTATCACCTCTCTCCAATCGTTTTTCTAACATTGTACCAGGTCCACAAAATTGATAGCCAAAATTCATCATTGACAAATAGTCTATACCCTTTCTTGTATGTCTGATTTTATTATGTCTTGTGCTCTCTTCCAATTGCTTTTTGACATTTTTAGTGGAAATGACGGATTTTGCAATTGCTGTTTTTTTAGTGCTATCTTTTGCTTTCACTCTTTTTGCTGGCTCGCTGTCTGTTTGATGTCGCTGAGCAATATTTGAGTATTTAGAGTATGCAATGTCGTGATTTCGCCAAGCAGAATCGAGAGGATTTTTACCCTTATCACCTCTCTCCAATCGTTTTTCTAACTTTGTACCAGGTCCACAAAATTGATAGCCAGGCAAATGCAGTTTAACAGGTATTGAATTTATTATATTATTGATCAAACGTCTTCCATTAACGTTTCTTTTGGAAATTGATACACAATCATTATATATGACTTGCTGAAAAGATTTAATGTTTCTATTATATAACAATGTAATTGTATGTGTACGATTAGTAGTCAAAATGTGACTAGTAAAGTAGCAATAAAATATTTTAGTACGAAACTTAGATTTCGAGTTAAATAAAAAATAAGACATAGCTCTTTTTTACCTAATTATATTCGAGCTCTAATAGATGGACCTTCTAATTGCGGAAAGAAAAATGTAATGCTCAGACTTATAGAGGGTCCTAATGGCTTACAATTTAAAAAAATATGTTTATTCAAAGTTATTATATCAACCAAAATATGAATATTTGAAGAAACTTATTTCATCCGTAAAGGGTATGGTATATTATACGTTTTCTGACATTGCCGATGTCACCAGATAGTATAAAACCAAATTCAGTAATGATATTTGATGACGTGGCATGCGAAAAACAAAATATTATTTGGTCATATTTTTTATGGGGCGTCATAAAAATATTGATACACGATTATAGATGTTACGAGAAATGAGAAAAAAATTGATCAAGGCCGTCTATATTCATCTCAAAATTTTCAAAGCCTCATCTGGTGATCATGATATGCAATCAGTAAATATAAAAATATATTTGAAAAAGGCTATACCCCAAATGGGATCACAGAAATATTGAAAATACGATCTATACAAAACACTAACACACAAACTTATTTATTGGAAGACTATGAAGGAAATCCTGTAAAAGGCGGATTTTATAAGGAGGACATTTTACATAGAAGTTATCGTAATTCGTATCTGGATGAAGAAGTGCTGCAAACTAAAGGCAACAAGGCTTTGGTGAAATGGTTAGGTTTCACAAATAATCATAATTCATGGAAAAATAAGAAAGATATTTTATAAATTGTATGTGTATATAAAAACCCAATTTATAAAAATAAATAAAAGAAAAAGTTTATTTTATATAAATTTATTATGTCTTTTCATTTATTCCCATATTTACTTTCAGAATGTTAAGAACATTAACATTCAGTGGTAAAAGTTAAATTTTGTCTTCAGTTTACTCCGCCTATTGAATTGGAGGATGATGATTACGAATGCTGTTTAGTCGACTTAAGATAATAATTTATTTCACATTGGTGATAGAATAATAGATAGGAGTTGGCAACCCTGTTGAAGCAACACGTCAAAAATACTAAGCACGGATCGCAAAACTTTTATAATTAAATAATAAAGTGAATACGAAGTGTAACGAGTATCAAAATACAGAAACATAACAAGCAAACAGTGCGCAACCCAGAAAGCATCAGAAGTACTAAAAACAAAAAAATAATTTGTGCCCTATGCAAAATAGAAGTGAGAGAAGGAAAAGACGATTACATCGATTGTGACATGTGCTCAAAAACATATCATGCAATGTGTACGAAACTAGATAAAAGACAATATCAACACTTGCTAAATAACGAGGAAGATGAGTATGTGTGTCATGTGTGTGATGTAAACAAAGCCGGTACAGTTGAAGAATTCACCTTAAGGCATATAAGTAAAATTATAAAGAAAGCCGATAAAATATGTATGAATAATTTCTTACAACTCCATCTAGATTCTCTAGACCAAAATCCACGAAAGTGTTGGGAATTTTTAAATGAATGTTTTGGAAGGAATGGTTCTAGACAAATTCAATTAAGGAACTGCAATAATGAGTTCATAACTGATGACAAAGAAAAATGCAATATGTCCAATGAATACTTGTTAAATATTCCGAAAGTCTTAAAAGACAATATTATAAACAGCGGCGATGATGGTTGTAATAAATTAAATTCTCTTGTTCAGTGTAGCTGTACGTTCTCATTCAATAATACTCGTAATGAAGAAGTGCTGGAACTAATTGAGAGCCAACAACCTAATAAAAGTCCTGGTCATCATGAAATTACAGGTAAAGCAATGATAAAATGCAAGGAAATAATTATTCCACAGCTGACAAACATTTTTAATAATATGGTTAATACTTCTATTTTCCCTGAAATACTCAAAATTGCAAAAATCACACCAATTCCGAAAACTTGCCATATACATACAACGAATAATTTCAGACCAATAGCTTTGCTTTCACTAATTGATAAAATTTTTTAGAAAGTTCTACATAAACAGCTTTGGAACTATTTAGATCAAACTATATGGTATGCAATTTGGTTTTAAGAAGGGCAGTGGCACTCAGGATGCTGTTGTGAATGTCATTAATTATATTTGTGGATGTTTAGATGATAACTTTGGGGGCGTCGGTGCTGTGTTTTATGATTTTTCTAAAGCATTTGACTTGGTGGATCATACAATTTTACTTGAAAAACTTCCATACTATGGAATACAAGGTGGAGCAGTACAATTGTTGCAGAGTTACCTTGATAACAGGAAGCAATTCGTTGAGATAAACGGAGTTAAAAGCGACATTGGCGACATGGCGTACCTCAAGGTAGTGTCTTGGGCCCACTTTTGTTAACAGTATATTTGAATGATATCTGTAAGCTTCAACTCTATGGGAAATTAATTATGTATGCGGATGACATTTCTCTGTTTTACCCATATAATCATGAAGTTGTACTAAAATCACAAATGGAACACGATGCTGATGTGATATTAGAATACTGCAGAATAAACAAACTAATGCTGAACTCTGAAAAGACAAAAATAATACGATTTCGTCCAAACAGCGCTGGAAATGGCCAACCTTTCAATATAACTGTTGGGAGAACACACATAAATGAATGTTTTTAATTAAAATACTTGGACATTCATTTGCAAAACAACCTATCTTGGAACTTACATATACAAGACTTGAAAGCTAAAGTAGCTCCAGCAATTGGAATTTTATACAAATATAAAAATAAGTTTAATACAAAGACAAAGCTTTTAATATACAATGCTTTAATACACAGCCATCTCAACTATATGCCTATGATATATGCCTACAAGAAAAGTGTCCAACTAAAGTCTCTTCAAAGAACCCAAAATAAAGCTCTAAAAACTGTTTATAACTTACCTCGTACTCACTGCACATTTACGTTATATGATAGTATAGCTAAATCTACGTTACCTATATATGGATTATACAAAATGCAATTACTCACATACATGTTTAAATCAGTACGAAACCTTGGTCCCCGTGCAATTGAATTTCATACAAATCAGACAGTTTTTAATACGAGAAATCGATCAAATTTGCGAATTAAAATATGTAGACTTGAAATAACAAAAGAACGAATAGAACATAACGGCTGCTCGGAGTTCAACCATCTTCCCCAAAACATATGTGCGTTGAAATCCGCTATTAGATAAATGGCATATAAATTGATCTTACTGGATACCTTGGCATCACCAGCAAAATGAAAAACTATATTTCCCTAAATACATTTGAAAGCAATACGATGAGCAATGCTGGATGGAGTACTGAAGGCGATTTATCCAGGGCCTCGTTTAATTTCTGTGCTCCTCTTAACCACTTACTTGGATTTGCTGCGGATTTTAATAAAGTATTACGTAATAGCAAACACGAGCTAAATATTTTGCGGAGCTCAAACGATAAAAATGCTTGTTATTCAACTGATGCCAAGGAAGATATTCGTTTAACAATTACAAACATTGTCTGGAAAGTTCAACATATACATTTATCCGATTATAAGAAAATTCAGTTTATGAAGACAAGACCGTTGCGGACTCCTACTCCAACGCATTAAAAGAAGTAGTGAGTCAGAACGCAACGCAAACCTTAGCTTGAAAGAGACAATTAGCTTAATCACAGGAGCTGCAGAGCGACACATCGATTTCAAGACGAACATGCGCAAAGAGTTGTTTAGCGACGTGACCTGGAATCTAGTTCTTAATAGGAGGGACACTAAGGCATCACTTAACTCCAGTAGAACGCGAATCAGTAAGGCGCAACACCAAGACCGGCTTAACCGGGAAGTAAAAAGAAGTGCGCGGTGTGATAAAAGAAGATGGGCTACTAACATTGCAAAGGAAGCCCATGCAACCGCTGAAACACTCCGCAGCCGAAACCTATACCGTACAGCAAAGAAAGTGGTCCATAGTAACGTAATTACTGGTGGAAAACCACTGAAGAACGATCGTGGAGAGCTCATAACATCTAGAGACCAAATACTCAAACTGTGGCATGAATTTTACGAGTCTATGCTTTCCTCGCCCAGCCTTCCACATCAAGTTCCATGCAATTGTGAAATACATACGCGGAACCCCACTATCCCTATCGATTGCCCAAATATAGGAGAGATATGTGCAGCGGTAAAATCCCTAAAACGTAGTAAATCCCCAGGACTTGACAACATATTCCCCGAATTATTATTAGCAGATTCGCAATCAAGTGCCCAGCTACTGTTACCAACCATCCGCAGGTTTTGGCAAAACTAAATACTCCCCTATGTAATAGCCGAAGGACTGATTGTTAACGTACCCAAGAAAGGCGACTTAACTGAGCGGAGGCATTGGAGAAGAATAATGCTGCTGAGCTTGATTAACATTATTATAAATAAGAGACTATCTGATGTCATCCTACCTGGACTCAGAAAGGAACAAGTTTGTATAGACCAGTTTTGTATAGACCACGTCAACAGCTTAAGGGTGATCGTGGAGCAATCAGTTCAATGGCGATCACCTCTATATCTAACATTCATAGATGTTTGGAAATCATTCGACACCTTCAATCGCAGTTCTATATGGTACACTCTTGCATGTAAAGGCATCCCTAAAAAGCTGATAGATCTTACTAAGGGCCTATACACTAATGCTACGTGTCGAATACCCCACGAAAATCTACTCAGTGATAAAATAGCTATTAATGCTGGGGTTCAACAAGGAAGTGCGTTGTCTCCACTTCTTTTTAACTGAGTGCTTGACCTGGTAATGCATAAAGCTACTAGACATAGAAAGATTACAGGATCTCGACTACGCAGACGATATCTGTCTTCTTACCCACACCTTTGCGGACATGCAATTAAAGCTGACACGTGTGCAAGAAGCGGCGAGCTCTGTGGGCCTGAATGTAAATATCAAAAAAAAAAACAAAGTCAATGCGTTAAAATGTGAAAAATTCTGATCGACTAAACCAGATTATTGAAGATGTCGAATCATTCTGTTACCTGGGAAGTGTAATAGACAATACAGGTGGTTCTAAGAAAGACATATTTAGCCGCATTAACAACGCTCGGCATATATCCGGATTTTTTAACCCTGTGTATCAACATTCCTATAAAAAGACGAAATTGAGCCTATTCAACTCGAATGTTAAATCAGCGTTACTTTACGGCTCTGAGTCATGGAATGCTGCATAAAGAGATATGCAAGATATTCAGGCATTCCAAAACAAATGCCTACGAAAAATTCTTGGTCCAGAACTATTGCGAACAATCTGCTTTGGGCAGTAATACAGCAACAACCAATCCATCTGACAATCAGAAAACGCAAATGGGGATGGATAGGTCACATGCTAAGGAAACCTGTAGATGACACCGCAAGGCAGGTCATCGAATGGAACCCACAAGGCAGCAGGAGAAGAGGACGTCCTTCTCACACATGGAAACGGCGAATTTAAAGTGAAGCTCATACATTAAACCTAAGTCTGAATGAATTAAATGCTCGTTGTTGGCGTAGCAAGGATGAAAATAAATAAAAATACGAAAATTTAATATTTTCAAATAAAACTCAATTCAATTTATTGTCGTAAACAATATTACCTTTTGTACAAAAGTTTGTGAGGGTGTTGCATGGACGAAATCCAATGAACAAGAGATTTACAATAACGAGTAAAACTAAAGCAAAGCTTAGATGGAGAAAGGCGGCTCTCAGTGCATTCTCTACTCGTTAGAAGGTGTTACTACTCTTTTTGTGCGTAATATCACAAAGTCGTATGAAGAAAGTAGTAGACAAAATCTAACGTAGGGGAATAAATAAAGGAATGCCATTTGACCGTAGGCCGCACACCAAGAAAAGGTGGAAGTTGAGAATGACAACATTTGTAATTAAACATTGCCGCCCGCCTGGCAACATCCCGCTATGTTGTAAAGAAAGTTAAACAATTTCAATCAAACCCTAATGTAATATAAATATGTATATACACTTATTGCTAAAGGAAATAAAAGGGGTATTTGACAGTTTTTATGAGCATTTATTTCGATTTCATTTTTCTTACATACTAATTATCCAAAACCCTATATAGCTCGTAGAGCCCAGATTCGTAGTACCACAGCTCGTAGAGACCATAAGTACTGCTGACCACACCATAGACGTCGACGACCCGTAAGGCCAGCCTTGATGTGGTCCTACCTTCACTATGCTTTCCATTGTACTACGAAAATAGAAATGGCGCGATAGTATTACACAAAAAAAACTTTAAATTACTGGGTTAAAGTGACCAGCTTTACTATAGGTCGTCTTACAACACCGTTTCCCGTTCGAATATCCGCGACTCTAACGCGACCGTCGATACCCGGATGGACGTTATTTAACCGACCTAATTTCCACGAAGTGGGAGGCAGTTGTTAGTCTCGAATAGCAACTAAATCGCCTATTTGAATATCGCGCTGCGGAAATTTCCATTTATATCTTTTATATAAGCTCTTCAGATACTCGTCTTTCCACCGTAGGCAGAATTGCTGATTTAAAGCCTTACATTTTCTGTATCGATTCACTATGTGCAATGTCGCATCTTCTATAGCCGACTCCGGTGGAGTCATATTGAAATAGAATAAATCTAACTGAGCATTCCAACGAATGCCTAAAGGCTTAGAACTACTAGCTTCATCGAAAGTGAGAAGCTTCGCATCGACTAAATGTTCCGTAGGAAAACATTCTAAAATAGTCCGGTCATTCGACGCTCATTTCCTCAATTCGAATATCGCAGAAGACAAAGCTGAAATTAATTGATCACGAGAGGTCAATGCAGTCTCCAGATCATGGTAACCTCATGTTCCTCATAGGAGTGAAAGGAATAAATATGTATATAAACATAGCATTTGAAATATAGACTTAAGTTTATGATTATAAATACGTTTAAAATTGTTAACCTTCTTCATTTTGAAGCTTATCTAATTCTAATAACAACATATATAATTCATATTCAGGATTTCTTTGATGGCATAGTGATACCAATCATATGTATTAATACCATCACTTTGACTTTTTCTTTTGTCATCTGCATAACTTAAAATTACTTTATTTAATTGTTTTGTATTTTTATTAAACAAGCAATTTCTGTACGATGCTAAACTATATTTATCTAATATACATTTTTTACGCCTTTTGATTTTTTTATTTCTATGCCATTTTTAACGCCAAGGGAATTCATTTTCGACCGCAGTCCTACAAATGCATTTGAGTATCTCTTGACACATTTTACTATTATACATGCCTATATCAGTCAGAAGCTCTAGCTTAAAATTTGTACATTTTAGCATGGCATCCCATGACAGTTCAGATGCAGTATAATACTGACATGGATCTAAATTATAGATTTTCTTAAAAACTTTTCTGGAGTTTTCAAAAATATCCGTCAACAAAAAACATCAGTTTTTAAATATACTTCCATGTAATCCATTATAGTTTTACAATTGAAAGACTTCCAAACCATTTTCGCGTGTGCATATTCCGCAATCGAAGATTCTTTATTTATTATAAAATTTATATAAAATCATAAGGGAAAACATTCAGTTTTTGGAATAAATTTAGATAATCATAAGGGAAACACCCTTTTTAATAAGACTAAATTCTTTCTTAGTTTTAAACTGCGATTTTACTATATGAAAATCGTTATCAAACAATTTGCTAATGAATCCAAACTGTCGACCATAACGCGCATTGTATCCAGAATTCTTAATATTCTGGTTATCACTCATTTCCGTAAATTGTGATAAAGAAATGTATAATTCTTTATTCAGTGGAATAAATTTAAGTTTCATTGAAACTTTACGTGTAGGCTTGTATCCGAACGCCCAAAATATATGCTATGAAATACACAAGTAACATTGTATTAAAAAGTCAAGATGACTGTCTACAAAAAGAGTTTAAAGTTTTCGAAGCGACAGGACAAACAGACAACTTAAACATTTTATTTAATGCTCTGCTGACTATTAAGCCAACATCTGTTGAATGTGATCGATCGTCGCGTCCACATTTTCCAATAACATAAGAAATATCTGATGAGGCCATAAATGCATTGTCTGCTCTATTTTCAAATATACGCTAGCATATGTACAAACATTTAATTAATTTTTAAAATTGAAAAGGCATTTGAATTGATCTCACATTGCACTATATAAATTCTGTAGCAGGTTCGTTGTGAAATACATATTTATTTTACTTTAATAGAATGTGCATGTTTCAGTCGAAAAATAAGTTTAACTCATATGTTGCAATTTTCCCGTGCTGTCCCGGGAAATTGAAAAAATAATTCCCGTGTCCCGGGAAATAAAAAGGACGGGAAAATGCAAACCCTAGGTACAACGTTGCAGATGTTTAATTTCACCAGGGCCAGAGCAATCACAGACCAATATTGATGAAAGTCCGATGTTTGTGAAGTTTTCCAGGGTGAGCCCCCTTTACACGTGACGATTTAGTAATATTTATTTCAGTACGAATTATTCGTACTAATGTCCATAAATTCCCTCTCTTGGAATTCGGACATTTTATTATCGATTTCTACCGATTGTTTTGAAATCATTTCATTTATATCGTCTCCCCCGGTTAATAAATTAATTTTCGCTCTGTGAGAAATTACAATGAATTCTATTTCTTCTTCTTCTTTTTCTTTCTCATTATCATTTTGGCCATCAATTTTCACGTTTGCGTTTTCAGCATCGTTTTCTTCTCACGATTATTTTTGTTTCCATTTTCGCCAACAAGTTGCATATATTCTCAAACAATGTTTATATTAAATTTTATTATATTATTTTGTTCCTAACTGCGATTAAGCATTACCATGAAAATGCCCCTCTTTTCCGCAATAAATTCTTCAAATAGAATATGTTCTCTTCTTCTTCAATAAATATAAATGAGTCTAGCTACCTCAATTCTAATCTATCTTTCTCATCAATTTTAATAAATTGCTTATTCAAAGGAATTAATTTAGTTTCACCGTCAAATTTAGACAACCCTTTGAAGAAAAGGTGACAGTCATATGATGAAAAATTATGAATGTGGATTGAAACGAATTTTGCTACTTGATACTGCAAATTACAGGTATTATGTGCTTCCCCTCTGAAATTTTCAGTTAAATGACAATAGTCCCTCACTCTATCCTCACCGAAAGCTTGATTGCATATATCACAGTTTACTGCAGTTATACATTGATTTTTACTAACGGTGTTAATGGTATCATCTCCTTATTGAGATTTAAGTATTTATTGTAAATTTCTTTGCAATAAAAACATTTTCTGTGTATGTACGGCTGGTATGTACGGCTAAATTCCTATTAAAACTACATTTAATTATGGTAAGTGTGTCACTATACCTCCGCATTCGTATAAGTGATTCAGGAGTCGACTTTCTGTGTAGCAATGCTAAATGCAACCATTGCATACAAGAATGTGTGCTTTAGAATTAGAAAATTGTGCGCTCAGTGGAAAATAAAAAATATTAATATTTGTTTCATTGTAAAAATTCATATTGTAACTGTTTTTCCGTAAGACTGGATAACTAAGCTGCGGCAACAAAAATGTAAATAAAATTTTAAAATTTCATAATAATACTTTTTCATAACATTGTGTGTGAAAACAAATTGTTAAAAAAAATAATGTGTTAACAATTCTGGACTTAGCCTGGGTAATTATCCAGTGCAAGTCAAAATTATGGTTATCGAGTCTGAGTCAAATAAAGTCAATACAAAATAATTTTTTTAAATTTGTTTTGATACATATATTTATATTGTAGTTGGCGACAATGTGAAAAAATAATCTTTTATTTTGAGCAAAAAATAATTTTTTATTAACGTTTTTGTTATCACAGCTTGTTATCCCGACTTAGAGAAAAGCAGCCCTATTTTTTAATTTATTACCTTGAAATATTTTTAATCCATATATAATGAATTTGGTGCACTTTATATAAAAGCGTTAGATTCACATGATTCGCTTTTTCCTTTTTAATTAGGTGGTACCACCACTTTATTGTTTTTATATGCGTAAACATTTATACTAATAGTCTCATTATTAGCTTCCAACAATTTAATATGTTGATTGACTAGAGGAAATTCCAGATCTTGGAAATTAAATTCAATGTTCCAGTTTGTAGATATATTCTCTCGTTATGAATGTAAACGTTGAAGGATGAAATACAGTTTGCATTATTTGTGGGTGTGACATTTAGTGCTGCTACTAATCACCTTTTGAAACAGAACTCGTCCTCATTTTTCAGATTTAGGCATGCGTGTTTTAATGTAAGACCCCGCGGTGACGCTCTAAATTGTGAGCCTTTTGTAAGAGCAGCCTGGTTTATATTTATTTCTAATTTAATAATTTTTGTTAAAGTCCATCCAGAATCCCTCTCCTGAAATTCAGACATTTTTCCTAACGATGCCAACTTGATCATCAAATAGATGGTTTATGTTGTAACGAACACATCCGCGTTTATAAATATTTTTCTTGGAAAAATATCAATTTAAATAGATTGAAAGACAAATCCTAAAATCTAGGGTAAAGAAATGATTTGGTTAGGACTGCGGGAGCCATTAATAAGCTAGCTAATCAGTCGTTTGGGGGGTTCGTGTCCTGCCATATCAAATCTCGTTTTCAACATCACAATAATAATATGTAGACTCCCTATTTATTTAAATGACATTACTATTAAAAATGGACAACAAGTTACTAAATCAAAAAAAAAAAACAGAAACATTTAGTAACCTATACTAAAGAAATTAAAATAATGAAGTTTTGACAAATTATTTGGTTATCTATAAGTGCACCCTCCCGATGTTAGTTGGAGAGCAGCGCCTCTATACCCACCCTTACCTATGATTCTATTGGCGTACATTTATAGAAACCCGATATAAATACCTGTTATCCGCCTATTTCATTCTCATCATCATTGTAGGGAAACAATAGGAGTAATTTACGAATTCATGTTTATGCAATTTATTCACATTTCTTAATTTATTAATTAATCTTATATTTCGTTTGGCTATAACCAAAGAATCTAACTGATTTTAATGTTAATTGTTCGCAATTGAAATGATTCTAACATTTTTTAAAATGAAATTGTACGTTTATAAATTCAAAAGTATTTTTTTAACGTTTTTCTCTAATAACTTAAAAAAACCAAAAATATATATACATAGGAATGAAATGATTAAACAAACTATCGAGTCTCAAATATGTTCATTGTAAAGTAGGGTATTCAATAAAACTTCAAAATATGTATATCTATGAATGAACATATTCAAGTATTGGTTTTAAATCAAAAGCTCACTTGTTGGTGGGTATTACAAAAAAAAAACATCTGCCCGAGATAGAGAAAACCAACCTGCCTACATACCGCGAGAAATACTGTTCGCAGAGCTAATCACTGATGGTGATCGGAGAGCAGCGTATAACACTTATAGAGTCACGCTCATTCATATTACTACTCTTCGAAAATCATCAGTGCAGTTGTATGTAATTATGTAGTAGGCGGTAATAATGAAGTTGCCAAGATAAAGAGATGTAAAACAATAATGATAATTACTTACATACACATATCTCGATCACTGACTGCAGAGGCCTCCCCAATTCACTGTTCGATGCTGTGATGTTGTTGAAAAAAAAATCTGAAATTATATCGGGTTAAATACTTGGCACTTTCATTTTTATATTCCGTACGATCAGGCGATTATTTCTTCGGATTACTCCAACAATTTAACTTACGACTAACTTTTATACATTCTAACTTATGTCGAGTTGGTATCCATTGAGATCGTTACGTGGGATTCTTCAATAAGTTTCTTTATTGATGGTTTGGCAGGATGTACGTCTGTTCTTTCTGGTATTTTGGCGTCGTTTTCCGTGTCTCTTTGTGGTAGCACATCCCAACAAACTCAGATTTGGAATGTGTGAATACCAAAATGCTTCTTCACAGTGCATATATGGAACATGTGTTATGAATATGGAGTTCCATGAACGTCTGTCCGGTAGTGGATTTCGAGTTTCATCTCCCTTGTATCTTACCAATGGGCATTGATAGCGTAGAGTTTACACTGATACTTGTCCTAAATTGGACATACAAATCAAGCGATTATTGATGAAAATAGTATTCTCGGGGAATGTTGTCTGGTTTCGCCCATGAACCAGCCGGATTGGTAACGAACAAATGATCCCCGGGAACCCTTTTAACTAAGATTGGTTTTTCTTTGTATTCCTGCATACACGTACTAAGGGAAAAACTAATTAAATAAATTTTGCGTAATGCGTTTTACTACCGAAATTTACCTTCACAATTAAAATAATGATTTTTATACACCGAAATTGGATATTTTCTAATAAAATAATTGCTGATGTTTAGACGTTCGATAAATTTATGGAGTACGTTCTTTGATGTTGATTGATCAGCAGTTTGGACAAAAAGGAAGCATGAGATAGTTGGCAAGAAACAGATCGATTTGGTTTCTGATTAAGATCTGTAAAACATCGAATATCAAATATTTTGATTGAGTGTTGCCAGATCTACACTTTTTGAAGTATCTATCGGGGAAATGGTTTGTTTACATGTATTACTATCTTTTAAATACAATTAATATTTCCATAAAAGAAAACTAGTAAGTCGTGTTAAGAATTTGTAGCGTAAACGTTCATTACAAAACCAAATAATTCTGTCTATTTTAGGAACAGAAATAGTTGGAAACAGAACGTTTTAGGATCGAATATCCTTAGCATGGAATGTACCTACTAGTTTCCCCTGCAAATCTTCCAGGATATAATAATGATTTCCTAGTTTTTCCCGTACTTTTGCCTTAAGAAAAACTGGAGATAATTTGGCATTAAAACCTTTTTCAAAGCAACTCTGCGCAAAATTACGCCGAAACACTTCCTGTGCTACTGTGAAATTGGGTGTTCTGGTGCGGAGATTGTATTGCTTCTGATTTCTTTCATATGCGTCTTTTATATGTTTTCGTATATCCTGTCTAACAGTCTGTAACTGGTCCTCTACTAACTTTAGCACACGGTTCATCTAAGATTTGCAAGTTTCTTAATATGGAATATGAAGAGCCATGAGTAATCATATTAAACCCGAATAATGCGCGATATGGCGAAGTACTTATTGCTTGGTGATAGGAGTTTCGAAGAGAACAACTTATGGAGCTAATCTTTTCATCCTCTGATTCCTGTAATTAAAGACCTGTTCACTCGCTCTGATGCATTAGCTTGCGGGGAATAGAAAGCCGTATACACATGGGTGATTCCATAAGCAGTCAGAAATGCATTGAAATCGTTTGCTTTGAATTGGCTACCATTATCGCTTACAATTACTTCGGGTATTCCATATATGTGAAAAATATTTTTTTCTAGAAATTCTTTTATGATCGAAGCAGTAAATTTTTTTAATGGACATAGCCAGTGGAACTTTGTGAGATGGTCAAGAACAATGAGTAGGCCTATATATCCAGATCTGCTTCTAGGATATGGACCAAGGATATCTATATATAAGCGCTGGAATGGGCGGACAGATGTGATTTGACTGCCAAGGGAGGCTTCATTATGAAGTTCCGGTATTTAGTAGTCATGCAGACTTCACATTCCTTCACATATCTCCGAACATCGCGCACCATACCAGGCCAATAAAAGTTCCTTCGAGTAAGATCCAAGGTTTTACAAATACCTCCGTGAGAACATACAGGCGAGTCATGAGCTCGGCCCATCACTTGGTTTCGCAAATTCTTAGGAATCCAGAGTTTCCAGGCATGTTGTTCTTGACAGTTCTTGACATTCGTCACCTGTATAATGTTCCGTACGTATATAAACGTATTGATCCACTACCTTTATATCAGGATATTTCTCGGTATTTCCGTTAATTCTACACCTAAGTTCTTTGTAATCATCATCCTCAAAATGAGGCGAATCTAGATCTATTTCTGGGTCAATCATCTGAACTGACTTTATTTCCCCCTCTGGTATTCTCGACAGGGCGTCCGGGACAACGTGTTCTTTGCCCTTTCGGTGACTTACGCTGAATTTGTAGGTTTGCAGCTGTAAGACCCACCTGGCTAATCTTCCACTTAGATTAGATTCAGCCATAAAAGGCTGGAATGGTCTGTCACAACCTCAAATTCCTGCATTTCAATATAGCACCTAAATTTCTTTATGGCCTCAACTGCAGCTAGGCACTCTCTCTCTGTGACGCTATAATTGCGTTGTGCTGAGTTCAACTTGCGACTCATATATGCAATCGGACGTTCCTGGTTGTCTTCGTCAAGTTGAACCAGTACAGCGCCTATGCCATAATCACTGGCGTCACAGTGGAGGTAAAACTTCTAGTTAAAGTCAGGATTGACAAGAACGGGTGCTGTAGTGAGCAGTGATTTAATATTTTGAAAAGCAGATTCAGCTTCCACAGTCCACACAAACTTTTTCTTAGTAGACAGTACTTCTGTGATTGGAAAAACAACGGATGAGAAGCCCTCGATGAAGCGACGGTACCACCCTGCTAAGCCAAGAAAACCACGTACTTGTTTCAGGTTTTTTGGTACCGGCCACTTCTGAATAGCACTTACTTTTTCGGGGTCCGTAGCTATTCCACCATCTCCAATCACATATCCAAGATAGTTAACCTTGGTTACACAAAATTTGCTTTTAGAAATATTAAGCGTCAGATTGGCCTTCCTGAATTGTGATTAAATTCTAACCAAAACTTCCAGATGAGATTCAAAGTTCTCAGATACGATAACTAGATCATCGAGATAGCCGAAGACGCAGTGACGAAGATCACTAGGTATGATATTATCCATCAGCCTACACATAGTCTGGGGGGCATTGCATAACCCGAATGGCATTACAACAAATTGGTAAAGAGGCCTCCCCAGGACTGTGAAGGCGGTAAGGGCTTTGGAAGCGTCATCTAAAGCTATCTGCCAATAGGCGTCTTTCAAATCTAGCTTCGATATCAGATGAGCTTTGTGAAGTCTGGCAAATATACCCTCTATAGAAGGTAATGGGTAGGCATCTTTTGTCGTGACGAGATTTACTTTTCTAGCGTCTAGACATAATCGCACCTTGTTAGGTTTGATAACAAGACGCATCGGTGAACTCCAAGCAGAGTTCGCAGGCTCGATTACTCCGAGAGAGAGATCATTCTGTCTATCTCTTGAAACATTACCTTTTCGACAGCAGGAGAGACGGGATAGAATCTCTGCTTGATGGGAGTCGAATTCCCGACATCGATTGAATGATTGATTAGACTAGTTCGACCTAATCCTTGTTTCTCGAAATTCGGGAAAAGCGCTATCACTGTTTCCAATTGTCGTCGTTGGAATGATGAGAGAGGGTAAAACGATTCTCCTACAAAATCAGTTTTTCCATTTGTCTCAGACGTTCCTTCGGAGTTTCCCTGAATGTCTGATAATAAAGGCGAATAATTGTCAAATTCTTTGACCGTAAATATATCTACTGATCCCATAATATCAGTAAATATTCGAAATGCTCTACAAAAATTAAAGCCTAATATTAGCCTTTCCGATATTGATGGAATTATGAAAAGTTTTAATTTACCAGTTTTCCTTTTGAAGTGAAGATCAATATCAAGCCAGCCGATTACGACTTGTGGACTGCCATCTGCGGTTTTGACAAAACTTTTACATTTTGTAAAGTTAGGAAACTTGGAGAAATCATGTAAGGCCAGATCAGAGCCGATACAGCTGACATTGGCTCCGGTGTCCAACAAACCGTATTCATTGAAACACAAAAAATCAACTTTGGCATAATAGCGCCTATCTGTAGGGTTTGTTATAATTGCAGATATGAGAAACTTTTTACAAAGTTTGCGCAATCTCCAATACTTTCGCAAACGTGTAGTGGAGCGTTTTGGTTTGGCAATAGGAGAGGCTAACAATGTAGATTCATTGAATATAGCATTACGTCTTTCTACATAATTTCCCATCTTTTATGATACGGTAGCAAAGGTATTAAAAATGGCATTTTCTGGTGATTACAATTCAAATCTAATAAGGTGTCATCTGACTGTGGTCTTTTTAAAATAGTCTTGACGGTGTTCTGGTCTTTAGAGGTAATGATTGTTTCATGTATATCTAAGTTTAAATTAGTCTTGCCTTCTTTATTTCCAGGATTATTTAAGATTGTTCCTCCTTCGGAACAAGGGGCAGTGAGTTTTTTGACATTTTCCTGGCATTACATTTTAGACAATTGGGTTTGTATACCTTCTTGGTACCACACCCATAGCAGAAAATTTGTCTATCACTCAGATAGTCTTGCCAGTGATGGCCAAGCTCGTCGCAATTCCTACATTTGGGTTGATAAGGGGTTGCTTGAAGGCCACTTACTGAATTTTCTGTTTCAATAGTAGGATCTACATTTACGAAATCTTGAGTAAAATCTACCTCGGCTACCTGACGACGAGGCATATAATTATTGGTACCTCTACCTGCAAGGTTACGTCTGACATGGTCATCATTCAGGAAATTCTCCCGCATTTGAACGAAATTAAGTAAATGTGCAATAGTCCTCACAGGAACGTATAACAAGTCCTGGACGCAGGTTTCGTGTCAGGATTTCGATTAATTCCACCTCCGACATGGGTGAAGACAATCTATCCATCATTGCAGAAACGGACTCGAAGAAACCGTCGAACGTTTCTCCCATTTTCTGTTTCCGATTCCGTATTTCCTCACGGATATCATACGCTGTCTTACAGTCTCGGTATTGGGATCGAATATTTTCACAAAATGTCTCCCACTGAACAGATTGAACCTGCTTTCGGTATCGCCAATACCAATCTCTGGCCTTCCCGGTAAAAAGAATTTGTAAATTTTTACAAATAACTGTATAGTCACCGTTAAAGGTGTCTAAGGTCAGGGATTCAACTCTGTACAGAAACTCGTCTATATTCAACCCATTATGGGATCCACCGAATTTTAGATTCCAGCTTTGAATTATCGCTGAGATCTTATCTGATGTAAAAGGCAATCTCAGAGAACTAGGCGTGGTTGATGAACCATTTGCATTCTGATTATTCATCTATTATTAAACAATCTTGTGTCTCTTAAAACTGCTCCCCACAAATTGAACATATTTCAACGGAATCAGTCCCTGTTGCGGTCACTGAAGGTAGCGGTAAATTATACCTTGGCGGTGTACGACCAAGCGACATTTTGTAGTATTATTAACAAAAAAAATTTAAGCAAATTACAAAACAAAAGGTTTATAAAAATAAAACTAGTGAAGAAATACTTTAGAAATGAACTTTCTTCAAATTCAGGATAGTAACATGAAATAAAAATTTCTTATGATTTAAATTACCTCGAGGAAGTATATTCTATGTTTAAATATTGATGTTTTCCTACTGATGATGAGTTTATGAAAATAGCGGTTTTCTTAACCAAACAGGGATTATTCAATTAATTACAAAAAGCTAGTCTATAGAGCTTTATGTAAAACAATAGAAATGGCCTATGTTAAACAAACCAGCCTAATCAGAAATTTATCAGAGCTGATTTAACTAACGTACTCCGGACAATTAACTGCCTTCGGCTAATTTATTGTAATCCTGGACCACAGTAGCGCTGATACCTCAGTTTGAACAAAGTCATATTACTCATTTCACATAAAACAGCATTAAAATTTAAGAAATCTGAAGTCGTTATGTAACTAGGAAAGGAACTACAATAGCTAAACGGTTAGTCTACTCGAACTTTCGAACCTCAAGAAACTAATATAATCCTGTAAAGCATTGTAATTTATTCGCAGTAAACCTCCCGAAATCAAAGATCAAATAACTTTAAGCTAAAAATGAAATCTAAGTTTACGAAATAAATGAGCCGCAAAGAACGATGTTTTCTTTCCGGCCCCACGTTGGGCGCCAATTAATGTAACGAACACATCCGCGTTTATAAATATTTTTCTTGGAAAAATATCAATTTAAAAAGATTGAAAGACAAATCCTAAAATCTAGGGTAAAGAAATGATTTGGTTAGGACTGCGGGAGCCATTAATAAGCTAGCTAATCAGTCGTTTGGGGGGGTTCGTGTCCTGCCATATCAAATCTCGTTTTCAACATCACAATAATAATATGTAGACTCCCTATTTATTTAAATGACATTACAATTAAAAATGGACAACAAGTTACTAAATCAAAAAAAACCCAGAAACATTTAGTAACCAATACTAAAGAAATTAAAATAATGAAGTTTTGACTAATTATTTGGTTATCTCCAACTCCCGATGTTAGTTGGAGAGCAGCGCCTCTATACCCACCCTTACCTATGATTCTATTGGCGTACATTTGTAGAATCCCGATATAAATACCTGTTATCCGCCTATTTCATTCTCATCATCATTGTAAGGAAACAATAGGAGTAGTTTACGAATTCATGTTTATGCAATTTATTCACATTTCTTAATTTATTAATTAATCTTATATTTCGTTTGGCTATAACCAAAGAATCTAACTGATTTTAATGTTAATTGTTCGCAATTGAAAAGATTCTAACATTTTTTAAAATGAAATTGTACGTTTATAAATTCAAAAGTATTTTTTTAACGTTTTTCTCTAATAACTTAAAAAACCAAAAATATATACATATATGCATAGGAATGAAATGATTAAACAAACTATCGAGTCTCAAATATGTTCATTGTAAAGTAGGGTATTCAATAAAACTTCAAAATATGTATATCTATGAATGAACATATTCAAGTATTGGTTTTAAATCAAAAGCTCACTTGTTGGTGGGTATTACAAATTGCTGATTATGCCCATCGAAATGTAGCTGATGTAAATATTCTTATAGCAAAACAAAACAGTAACTTTGATGTGAATAAAGCCCATAAAGAATAAAAAAAGAACATCTGCCCGAGATAGAGAAAACCAACCTGCCTACATACCGCGAGAAATACTGTTCGCAGATCTAATCACTGATGGTGATCGGAGAGCAGCGTATAACACTTATAGAGTCACGCTCATTCATATTACTACTCTTCGAAAATCATCAGTGCAGTTGTATGTAATTATGTAGTAGGCGGTAATAATGAAGTTGCCAAGATAAAGAGATGTAAAACAATAATGATAATTACTTACATACACATATCTCGATCACTGACTGCAGAGGCCTCCCCAATTCACTGTTCGATGCTGTGATGTTGTTGAAAAAAATCTGAAATTATAACGGGTTAAATACTTGGCACTTTCATTTTTATATTCCGTACGATCAGGCGATTATTTCTTCGGATTACTCCAACAATTTAACTTACGACTAACTTTTATACATTCTAACTTATGTCTGTCCATTGAGATCGTTACGTGGGATTCTTCAATAAGTTTCTTTATTGATGGTTTGGCAGGCTGTACGTCTGTTCTTTCTGGTATTTTGGCGTCGTTTTCCGTGTCTCTTTGTGGTAGCACATCCCAACAAACTCAGATTTGGAATGTGTGAATACCAAAATGCTTCTTCACAGTGCATATATGGAACATGTGTTATGAATATGGAGTTCCATGAACGTCTGTCCGGTAGTGGATTTCGAGTTTCTTCTCCCTTGTATCTTACCAATGGGCATTGATAGCGTAGAGTTTACACTGATACTTGTCCTAAATTGGACATACAAATCAAGCGATTATTGATGAAAAGAGTATTCTCGGTGAATGTTGTCTGGTTTCGCCCATGAACCAGCCGGATTGGTAACGAACAAATGATCCCCGGGAACCCTTTTAACTAAGATTGGTTTTTCTTTATATTCCTGCATACACGTACTAAGGGAAAAACTAATTAAATAAATTTTGCGTAATGCGTTTTACTACCGAAATTTACCTTCACAATTAAAATAATGATTTTTATACACCGAGAATTGGATATTTTCTAATAAAATAATTGCTGATGTTTAGACGTTTGATAAATTTATGGAGTACGTTCTTTGATGTTGATTGATCAGCAGTTTGGACAAAAAGGAAGCATGAGATAGTTGGCAAGAAACATATCGATTTGGTTTCTGATTAAGATCTGTAAAACATCGTATATCAAATATTTTGATAGAGTGTTGCCAGATCTACACTTTTTGAAGTATCTATCGGGGAAATGGTTTGTTTACATGTATTACTATCTTTTAAATACAAATAATATTTCCATCAAAACAACTAGAAAGTCGTGTTAAGAATTTGAATACAAGCGTAAACGTTCATTACAATGTCATCGGCCATGGTCACTAACATCATTTTGGCATGTGGTTAAATGAATTTGGATTGCTTATTCCATCTGAAATAGGATGGACCAGCTTTTTATTTGTACCACGTCTTGATGATGTTGGTTATTGTTCTCCCCCATTCTCACACAATGCAGGCTTTATATATTCCGCTAACAGCTTCATATTAAATTTAATTATGTTGTGATCTAATCGTCCGTTACTTAGTAGTTTCAACAAACGTTGTTTTTTTCATATAAAAATTCTTCAACACGGTTCGAAAATGCATTTTTTATACGATAAACATTCTTGTTAACAAAAGATGCAGCATATCATTTATATTCATTTGTGCGAATATGACTTGCTTTTGCAGTGTCATCTACTGTTCAATCTTCACCAAACGTAGTTTGTTTTAACCGGAACGTTTTGAATAGTTTGCGAGATAATGGGCGAACTTTGATTATTGTTTTGTTCTTGTGCAGGATGTTGTTAATGAAACTCATTGTTGTTGATTCCAGAATAATATTGATCTTGGGCTGGATGTCCCCATTGTTGTGTATTTGTTGGGAATGCCTTCTGATGTGTTCTATATATTGATGAAGTAGGCATTTCCTTATAGTAATTGTTGCCAGTTGACTGAAAGTGCATTTATTTTAGCGTTTTCGCCTCTGACTAATTCTAATTCTCCATCTATACCCGCACTCACTCTCATGTAATAAAATCATACCCAAAACGATCTTACCAGTGAATCAAAATTTCACACACACACATATCACACTATACAAACGAGAACACAGATAAACAACTTTCAGTTTCATCCAGTAACCCTTTCTTTCAATAGCCTCTAAATGCAACAACAAAAACCTACCCTAAAATACCATTACTGACATTTTAACGAAACCCGCACAGATTGTTATCTTGATAGGTAGTGATATTCTTCCATTGATCTTCAAATCTGGAGTGCAGAGAAATGTTTCTGGGATTTTTTTGGGGCAAGAGTCTAAATTGGCTGGTTCATTAGTCGGCTACCAAATTCGCGTTCGGTTACAACATTCGCCACATGGGTCTCCTTGAATAACAAAATTATCTGATTCTGCTCTCCAGTGTGAAAAAAATTATCCACACGAAATTAAATATTGACGATCTTAAGACTCAAACTAGCAGGAATTGCAACCCTACCGATCACCGTAGGTCACCACCTCGACTTAAAACATATCGGTCCAATAAGTCTGAACGCCGGTGTCAAACACCCCACCAGCGAAAACCGTCTAAACAACAAGCAAAAAATCGGCGAGCGATTAAGCACATGTTCCAGGCTCAATGGCATCCTTCCAATAGCGATGGCAAGAATTCTCGCCTCTGGGGGAACATAAAGTACACATCATTTTAAACAATTAACAGAATTCGATATATATGGCTAAACCAAATTTTATCAGACCAATATAATGTGTGTCCCATTTGTACCCTACATAGAAAGAGCGGACAATAGAATGCAATACCTACCGAGGCATAACACTCTTAAATATTGGTTAAAAATTCTATCAAGTATATAAAATAAAAAAGTAAATGCATGTGAAGATAATAATAATTGGTCAATATCAATGCGGATTTTGCAGTGGTAAATCTACTATATATCAAATCTTTACTCTAAGGCAGGCTTAAAAAAACGATCGAATGAAATGCACCCATCACTTTAAACAAGCTTATGACTCCATTAATAGCACAAAACTATTCAACGGGAGATTCTTGTATTTCCAATAAACTAATTAATCTAATAAAGCTCACCATGACAAATGTACAATGTACAGTAAAATACGAAACTATTATTCTAGAATTTTCAACGTTGGACTACGGTAAGGAGATGGACTTGCACAAACACTTTTTAATATCGCTTTGTATAAACTTTTGCGGCAATCAAATACTAACATAATGGGAATATTCTTTAATAAAATCACACAAATTCTACGACTATGATATACGCATTATAGCGAGGTATTTCGTGGAGGGGGTGTAAATGTGGTGTACGTGCCACCTCAAGCTATGCTCTTACCCAACTCCTACCACTCACCACTCATTGTTGTTGTGGGTGGTTGTCTAATAAGTTCGTGGGGAAAAAGCTGTATCGTGTTGAAAATACATCAGCCTACAGCATAATGGTAATGAGAAAAGGTTTTAGGTAGAATAATGCTCTTCAAATCGCTTTGCGGTGAGGTTTTCGGGTGTATACATCTCTCACATTTTAAGAGATTTTACACTCAGATCTTTTTTATTAGACATTTTTGTTTCTTAACTTTATTATGACGCCAAAACTGTGTTTGTGCCAAATATAGTTTGTTTTTAACAAATACTTAAAAAAATATGCTTTCTGAACAAATGTCTGACTTTGAACCAACACAACTTTTTTCCTTCAAAAGCCTTTAACGAAATATATACATATTTAGAAAGGTTGAAGGGTTCCCCGTTTTTGCAGGGTAACTTTTGCCTGCACGGAATTGCACACTTGGAAGATAGGATACATTTAGTGTAAAAAGTCAGATTTTTTAGTTCCGAAACTAAATTTCCTATTTTTTCTCCCACTAACTTCTGAAATTTATGTTCGCGTTTCAATGTTCAAAATCTGAAAAACGTGAAAATCTGTAATACAAAAAAAAAATAAAAGTTTTTCTTCGTCAACAGCAATGCAGTAGGAATTAAATGGCAAATGAATGGAAAACTAGTGGTGCTTTCTTCTGCATATGACAAGAGAGGCCATTGGTCTAAATGTAAACTCGAGGAAGACAAAAAGCATGAGAATAAACACTAATAATATGACAACACTTACAATCAGTAACATGGATATTGAAAACGAACCGGCACAGATTGATATTCTTCAATTTATCCTCATATCTGGAGTGCAGAGAAATGATTCTGGGATTTTTTGGCGCACGATTCTGAATTTGGCTGGCACATTAGTTGGCTACCGAAATCGCGTTGAGTTACAACATTCGCCTCCTCGAATAGTGAAGTACGAATAAACTTTCCCAGAAAGGATCTCTTTAGGATCTTCTAGACGTGTCGCGTTAGGACAATATTTTAGAATGGAAAAGTCTCTCCCCATGTTAAATGTCGATTACTCAAAGTTCTTGAACATATGACACGAACTGGGTCGTCTGAAATACAACCATTCTGTCCATTAAGGCTGTTTGATGCTGCGGATTGATTTGCAAAATAATTAGTAAATTGAAAAATATTAATTTTTTGATATTAATATGCATTAACCTCGGTATATTTTTTATCAAAATATAGTGAAGACCATCAGCGTTTTCCAAAAGCAGAACGTTGATATGCTTCTGCTTTTCTTCGTTGGTGATGTAGAACGGACCAACAATTTATCGGTTTCCTCTTCGTAGCCGAAACATTAGCACTGATATTGTGATTATTTGCTTCAAATATTGCAATATCCTGCAGACGTAGGGGGAATGCCATCGAACTGAAATTTAGTTCGGTATTATTTTTCAAATTAATTACATCAGCACTTATGTTGGAGCTACAACTAGGGTTTGCATCCCGCGATTTCCCGCGGGAAAATTCCTGGGAATTCGCATATTTTTCATTTCCCGTATCCCGGGAAATTCGTACGGGAATCCCGCGGGAATTCAGATGAAACTTTTACATATTTCTTTGCACATTCTTTCTATAATTACCATTATTAATTAATTATGTATGTCAAATATTGCAGTTGGATAACAAACTATTTTTAATCTGCGTTCGGATATACACCAAAAATCCACTTTTTCGGATTTTGCCTGTCGAACTCCATATGAAAAAATGTAAAATCCGGAAAAAGTAGATTTTGGGCGTGTATCCGAACGCCCAAAATATATGCTATGAAATACACAAGTAACAATTGTATTAAAAAGTCAAGATGACTGTCTACAAAAAGAGTTTAAAGTTTTCGAAGCGAGAAATTGAAAAGACATTTGAATTGATCTCACATTGCACTTTATTATATAAATTCTGTAGCAGGTTCGTTGTGAAATACATATTTATTTTACTTTAATAGAATGTGCATGTTTCAGTCGAAAAATAAGTTTAACTCATATGTTGCAATTTTCCCGTGCTGTCCCGGGAAATTGAAAAAATAATTCCCGTGTCCCGGGAAATAATAGCTACAACGTTGCAGATGTTTAATTTCTCCAGGGCCAGAGCAATTACAGACCAATATTGATGAAAGACCGATGTTTGCGAAGTTTTCAAGGTGAGCCTCCTTTACACGTGACGATTTAGTAATATTTATCTCAGTACGAATTATTCGTACTAATGTCCATAAATTCCCTCTTGGAATTCGGACATTTTATTATCGATTTCTACCGATTGTTTTGAAATCATTTCATTTATATCGTCTCCAACGGCTAATAAATTAATTTTCGCTCTGTGAGAAATTGCAATGAATTCTATTTCTTCTTCTTCTTTTTCTTTCTCATTATCATTTTGGCCATCAATTTTTTCGTTTGCGTTTTCAGCATCGTTTTCTTCTCACCATTATTTTTGTTTCCATTTTCGCCAACAAGTTATATATGCAACAATGTTTATATTAAATTTTATTGTATTATGTTGTTCCAAACTGCGATTAAGCATTACCATGAAAATGCCCCTCTTTTCTGCAATAAATTCTTCAAATAGAGTATGTTCTCTTCTTCTTCCGTAAATATAAATGAGTCTAGCTACATCAATTCTAGTCTATCTTTCTCATCCATTTTAATAAATTGCTTATTCAAAGGAATTACTTTAGTCTCACCGTCAAATTTAGGCAACCCTTTGAAGAAAAGGTTACAGTCATATGATGAAAAATTATGAATGTGGATTGAAACGAATTTTGCTACTTGATACTGCAAATTACAGGTATTATGTGCTTCCCCTCTGAAATTTTCAGTTAAATGACAATAGTCCCTCACTCTATCCTCACCGAAAGCTTGATTGCATATATCACAGTTTACTGCAGTTATGCATTGATTTTTACTAACGGTGTTAATGGTATCATCTCCTTATTGAGATTTAAGTATTTATTGTAAATTTCTTTGCAATAAAAACATTTTCTGTGTATGTACGGCTGGTATGTACGGCTAAATTCCTATTAAAACTACATTTAATTATGGTAAGTGTGTCACTATACCTCCGCATTCGTATCAGTGATTCAGGAGTCGACTTTCTGTGTAGCAATGCTAAATGCAACCATTGCATACAAGAATGTGTGCTTTAGAATTAGAAAATTATGCGCTCAGTGGAAAATAAAAAATATTAATATTTGTTTCATTGTAAAAATTCATATTGTAACTGTTTTTCCGTAAGACTGGATAACTAAGCTGCGGCAACAAAAATGTAAAGAAAATTTTAAAATTTCATAATAATACTTTTTCATAATATTGTGTGTGAAAACAAATTGTTAAAAAAATAATGTGTTAACAATTTTGGACTTAGCCTGGGTAATTATCCAGTGCAAGTCAAAATTATGGTTATCGAGTCTAAGTCAAATAAAGTCAATACAAAATAATTTTTTTAAATTTGTTTTGATACATATATTTATATTGTAGTTGGCGACAATGTGAAAAAATAATCTTTTATTTTGAGCAAAAAATAATTTTTTATTAACGTTTTTGTTATCACAGCTTGTTATCCCGACTTAGAGAAAAGCAGCCCTATTTTTTAATTTATTACCTTGAAATATTTTTAATCCATATATAATGAATTTGGTGCACTTTATATAAAAGCGTTAGATTCACATGATTCGCTTTTTCCTTTTTAATTAGGTGGTACCACCACTTTATTGTTTTCATATGCGTAAACATTTATACTAATAGTCTCATTATTAGCTTCCAACAATTTAATATGTTGATTGACTAGAGGAAATTCCAGATCTTGGAAATTAAATTCAATGTTCCAGTTTGTAGATATATTCTCTCGTTATGAATGTCAACGTTGAAGGATGAAATACAGTTTGCATTATTTGTGGGTGTGACATTTAGTGCTGCTACTAATCACCTTTTGAAACAGAACTCGTCCTCATTTTTCAGATTTAGACTTGCGTGTTTTAATGTAAGACCCCGCGGTGACGCTCTAAATTGTGAGCCTTTTGTAAGAGCAGCCTGGTTTATATTTATTTCTAATTTAATAATTTTTGTTAAAGTCCATCCAGAATCCCTCTCCTGAAATTCATACATTTTTCCTAACGATGCCAACTTGATCATCAAATAGATGGTTTATGTCATCGGCCATGGTCACTAACATCATTTTGGACATGTGGTTAAATGATTTTGGATTGCTTATTCCATCTGAAATAGGATGGACCAGCTTTTTATTTGTACCACGTCTTGATGATGTTGGTTATTGTTCTCCCCCATTCTCACACAATGCATGCTTTATATATTCCGCTAACAGCTTCATATTAAATTTAATTATGTTGTTATCTAATCATCCGTTACTTAATAGTTTCAACAAACGTTGTTTTTTTCATATAAAAATTCTTCAACGCGGTTCGAAAATGCATTTTTTATACGATAAACATTCTTGTTAACAAAAGATGCAGCATATCATTTATATTCATTTGTGCGAATATGACTTGATTTTGCAGTGTCATCTACTGTTCAATCTTCACCAAACGTAGTTTGTTTTAACCGGAACGTTTTGAATAGTTTGCGAGATAATGGGCGAACTTTGATTATTGTTTTGTTCTTGTGCAGGATGTTGTTAATGAAACTCATTGTTGTTGATTCCAGAATTATATTGATCTTGGGCTGGATGTCCCCATTGTTGTGTATTTGTTGGGAATGCCTTCTGATGTGTTCTATATATTAATGAAGTAGGCATTTCCTTATAGTAATTGTTGCCAGTTCGATATATATGGCTAAACCAAATTTTATCAGACAAATATAATGTGTGTCCCATTTGTACCCTACATAGAAAGAGCGGACAATAGAATGCAATACCTACCGAGGCATAACACTCTTAAATATTGGTTAAAAATTCTATCAAATATATAAAATAAAAAAGTAAATAATAATTGGTCAATATCAATGCGGATTTTGCAGTTGTAAATCTACTATATATCAAATCTTTACTCTAAGGCAGGCTTAAAAAAACGATCGAATGAAAAAATGCACCCATCACTTTCAACAAGCTTATGACTCCATTAAGAGCAGAAAACTATTCAACGGGAGAATCTTGTATTTCCAATAAACTAATTAATCATGAGAAAACATGACAAATGTACAATGTACAGTAAAATACGAAACTATTATTCTAGAATTTCCAACGTTGGACTACGGTAAGGAGATAGACTTGCACAAACACTTTTTTAATATCGCTTTGTATAAACTTTTGCGGCAATCAAATACTAACATAATGGGAATATTCTTTAATAAAATCACACAAATTCTACGACTATGATATACGCATTATAGCGAGGTATTTCGTGGAGGGGGTGTAAATGTGGTGTACGTGCCACCTCAAGCCATGCTCTTACCCAACTCCTACTCTTATCTCCTGCGCACAGTGGTTCAGAATCAAAATTCATCAGCCAAAATTCAATAAATTGAGTCTAGTAGATATTTTTGAGTTCGGTAAAAAACCAAAATTAGACCCAAGGATTATTTTGAGATACTAACATTATACATCGGGAAATCGGCACAATGTTGACTACTTTTCGTATTTTTCGATTTTAAAGAAAATTAAAATTTAACCATATACGTATTTCGTTGTCCTGTGTAGAGACAACTCATTAGTGATCCTTCTGTATGGTGTGCTTGCGTTAACATGAAGTCATAACTTGATGACGAATATAAGGACACATAAGATGAAAGCGGATGCAACAACTTCAACAAAAACTCATCTCCATAGAATTTTCACCACTCATTGTTGTTGTGGGTGGTTGTCTAATAAGTTCGTGGGGAAAAAGCTGTATCGTGTTGAAAATACATCAGCCTGCAGCATAATGGTAATGAGAAAAGGTTTTAGGTAGAATAATGCTCTTCAAATCGCTTTGCGGTGAGGTTTTCGGGTGTATACATCTCTCACATTTTAAGAGATTTTACTCTCAGATCTTTTTTATTAGAAATTTTTGTTTCTTAACTTTATTATGACGCCAAAACTGTGTTTGTGCCAAATATAGTTTGTTTTTAACAAATACTTAAAAAAATATGCTTTTTGACCAAATGTCTGACTTTGAACCAACACAACTTTTTTCCTTCAAAAGCCTTTAACGAAATATATACATATTTAGAAAGGTTGAAGGGTTCCCCGTTTTTGCAGGGTAACTTTTGCCTGCACGGAATTGCACACTTGGAAGATAGGATACATTTAGTGTAAAAAGTCAGATTTTTTAGTTCCGAAACTAAATTTCCTCATTTTTCTCCCACTAACTTCTGAAATTTATGTTCGCGTTTCAATGTTCAAAATCTGAAAAACGTGAAAATCTGTAATACAAAAAAAAAATAAAAGTTTTTCTTCGTCAACAGCAATGCAGTAGGAATTAAATGGCAAATGAATGGAAAACTAGTGGTGCTTTCTTCTGCATATGACAAGAGAGGCCACAAAATTGGTCTAAATGTAAACTCGAGGAAGACAAAAAGCATGAGAATAAACACTAATAATATGACAACACTTAGAATCAGTAACATGGATATTGAAAACGAACCGGCACAGATTGATATTCTTCAATTTATCCTCATATCTGGAGTGCAGAGAAATGATTCTGGGATTTTTTGGCGCACGATTCTGAATTTGGCTGGCACATTAGTTGGCTACCGAAATCGCGTTGAGTTACAACATTCGCCTCCTCGAATAGTGAAGTACGAATAAACTTTCCCAGAAAGGATCTCTTTAGGATCTTCTAGACGTGTCGCGTTAGGACAATATTTTAGAATGGAAAAGTCTCTCCCCATGTTAAATGTCGATTATTCAAAGTTTCCCTCTGGGTATCTCGTTCTTGAACATATGACACGAACTGGGTCGTCTGAAATACAACCATTCTGTCCATTATGGCTGTTTGATGCTGCGGGTTGATTTGCAAAATAATTAGTAAATTGAAATATATTATTTTTTTGATATTAATATGCATTAACCTCGGTATATTTTTTATCAAAATATAGTGAAGACCATCAGCGTTTTCCAAAAGCAGAACGTTGATATGCTTCTGCTTTTCTTCGTTGGTGATGTAGAAAGGACCAACAATTTATCGGTTTCCTCTTCGTAGCCGAAAACATTAGCACTGGTATTGTGATTATTTGCTTCAAATATTGCAATATCCTGCAGACGTAAGGGGAATGTCATCGAACTGAAATTTAGTTCGGTATTATTTTTCAAATTAATTACATCAGCACTTATGTTGGAGCTACAACTAGGGTTTGCTTCCCGCGATGAAATTCCCAGGAATTCGCATATTTTTCATTTCCCGTATCCCGGGAAATTCGTGCGGGAATCCCGGGAATTCAGTTGAAACTTTTACATATTTCTTTGCACATTCTTTCTATAATTATCAGAATAAAATTAAAAATGTTGTAGAATAATTCAACTCATATCGCTTTTAATTATGTATGTCAAATATTGCAGTTGGATAACAAACTATTTTTAAGCTGCGTTCGGATATACACCAAAAATCCGCTTTTTCGGATTTTGCCTTTCGAACTCCATATGAAAAAATGTAAAATCCGGAAAAAGTAGATTTTGGGCGTGTATTCGAACGCCCAAAATATATGCTATGAAATACACAAGTAACAATTGTATTAAAAAGTCAAGATGACTGTCTACAAAAAGAGTTTAAAGTTTTCGAAGCGACAGGACAAACAGACAACTTAAACATTTTATTTAATGCTCTACTGACTATTGAGCCAACATCTGTTGAATGTGATCGATCATTCTCCGTCGCGTCCACATTTTCCAATAACATAAGAAATATCTGATGAGGCCATAAATGCATTGTCTGCTCTATTTTCAAATATACGCTTGCATATGTACATACATTTAATTATTTTTTAAAATTGAAGACATTTGAATTGATCTCACATTGCACTTTATTATATAAATTCTGTAGCAGGTTCGTTGTGAAATACATATTTATTTTACTTTAATAGAATGTGCATTTTTCAGTCGAAAAATAAGTTTAACTCATATGTTGCAATTTTCCCGTGCTGTCCCGGGAAATTGAAAAAATAATTCCCGTGTCCCGGGAAATAATCATGTCGATTATGCACGCCGACGGATGGCTGCGGATCGGATTTTTTCCGCAGTTGAGTATTTTGGTATTATATAAGCCGATGGTAATGCCGTTGCGGAAAAATTCGTATTATGTATTCCTCATGCGACTCACTTCACATACAAAAATATCCGACAGAAAATCATCGCTGATTTGATGCGGATAAAGTACTTTTTGGTTGTTTTTTTATTTCTTTTAATTTCTAATGGAAGCTAAGAGATAAGAGAAAAAATTAAATGTAAATGTTGAATGATTTGTTTTCTTTTATAGACAGCGTACGACAAACCGCTCTCAATTCACTACTATGGTAGAGAATATGAAGAAGCACCCTGACATTGCAACCAACATGACAAAGAAATCTCCAGATGCCGTTTTGCAGTTTTGGGACTCCTTGGCAGCAGAGCTCAATAATTTAGGACCGCCTTGTAAGAGCGTCGCTGAGTGGAAGAAGGTATGTATATCAAAGTTTCTTTTGGTTTAGCATTCGATGAATATATTTTATGTTTAGGTCTGGTCGGACTACAAGTCCGGCATTAAAAAAAAGCTCACCCACAACAAGAGAGAGCAGAACAGCACTGGAGGTGGTCAGAATACCCAGATGTTCCTGTCAAGTTTGGAGGAAGAAGTGGTCGCTATAACATCTATGCACACCACTGTCGATGGTATACCAATAGTGGGGAGTTTTGGAGTGCCAGCTCATGTCAGAAATGATGATGTTCCTTCAACCTCAAGGGCGGTGGACTCAATGATTGTTGATGTTGAGGTGGAACAGGAGAACGATGAGGTGGAAGGCCCAGGCGACGATGCGTCTCATCAGGAAAAAAGAAATCGGGAGCCAAAACAAATTAGGCTTCTCGAGAAGCAGATAAAAATAAATGAAGAACATCTTCAAAAATACGTTAAACTTACAGAAGAGACAAACGGAAGTTTAAAAAAAATCTCTAGAAATTTAGAAGAGACAAACGGAAGTTTAAACAAAATCTCTAGAAATTTAGAGAAACTGCACGAGGACGCAAAAACATCAAATGAACTTTTTCGAGGGTTCATTACTGATATGCGAAATCACTTTGCATTTATGCAAAAAGTTGCATGTGAGAAGAATGCAATAAAACAAAAAATGTTAGATATTCAGCTGGAGAAGTTAAGTTAACTATAGAAGTTAAAGTGAAAATTAATACAAATGTGCCTTTCTAGTCGAGAAGACTTATAATTTAATATTTTTTAGATCTTACCTTGTACCTTTTATGAATTTTGCCTAATAGATTAAATTCGTGTTTTAAGTTTTTTTATAGCCATGAAGGTTTTTTTTAACTATGTACTACATACAAGTACATATTAACAATAAAATTTATTTATATTAAACAAAATTTCTTAAAATCTGGTCTCTTATATTTATTCCTAACTGGGTGTAGCGCTCATTCAATTCAGTTTCTTGATATTCCTGTTCATTTGTATCTTCCTCGATTTCAGCAGGAACATAATCATCGTGCACATTATAGTGCAGTCGGATGTTGTGCAAAGCGGCTGCAACGTTCACTATCTGGGCTACTTTTTGTGGTGAATAGTGCAGCTGTCGAGCAGACAAAATACATCTGCACCAGTTCTTCCACATGCCTATAGTTCGCTCCACTATATTTCGCCCTGTACTGTGCGCTCTATTAAATCTGCTTTTTGGACTATTATAGCCCGCGTTTCTGTACGGAGTGATAAGCCAAGGTAAAAGCGTATAGCCTGAGTCTCCTATTAGAAGGGTGAGCAATAATAAGTAAGTTTAAATTTGATCTGTTTGATGTTATGGACTCTTACCTAAGATGCGTATGCTCGTATCTCCTATATCGAACTGTTCTTTGCAGTATTGGTTTGCATCGCTGTTTTTCCAAACAAAGGAATCATGAGCCGCACCAGGATATTTTGCGTCAATACACCGTATTCTTTGTTTATGGTCACAAATCTAAAACAAAGGAAATCAATGCAAAATATTTTACATTTATTAAACTAATACTTACGACCATTACGTTGAGGCTGTAAAAACCTTTTCGATTATAAAAATGATGACTTTCTTTACTTGGCTTGATCAATTTTACATGCGTCCCATCTACGCACATAACGATGCCTGGAATGCGGGATTTGTTGTAGAAGTACGTTCGCGCATCCCTTTTCTCGTCCACGGACATATTTAATGAGATCCATTCCGGGCAAAGGACTCGCTCAAATATATTTAACACTTCACACAACACAACAGAAACAGTTGGCTGTGCCAACCCAACATTGTAATCATTCCCGGTCCCTGTTTGGTAGCCACCTTCCGCCAGAAACCGAAGAAAAGTGGCCAATTTAATTTCTGCTGAAATATGTGTTGACCGCACCGCAGCTCTTAGATTGTTCTCTAATATATTTAGGAGATATCTAAAAGCTGGTTTGTTTAACCGAAATTGCTTCACAAACCTGTGGAAATATATAAAATTTATTCACTTTTCACTTAAGGAATTTTTCTACTTACATTACATCGCTTAACTTGAAAACACTTACGGCCCTGTTCCGTACCTGTCTTCTATTGCCACTTTTTTCTTCCAAATTTATAAAAAAACCAATTGATGAATACATTATAAAATGTTAGAATTTCAATTATTTTATTTAATTTCAAATCTAAGAATATGTCAGCGCACTTTATTGGTTACTTTTGTTTGTCATTTGCTTATAAATGTCAATTTGACAGCTGTGATGTAATATCGACTTTATGTTGGTAATGCAGTCATCCGACGGATTACATAATACAATTTTCCTCACAAAGTGAGTCGAGTGCGGATCGAGTCAATCCGATCCGCAGCAAATCCGTCGGCGTGCATAATCGACATGAATAGCTACAACGTTGCAGATGTTTAATTTCACCAGGGCCAGAGCAATCACAGACCAATATTGATGAAAGACCGATGTTTGCGAAGTTTTCAAGGTGAGCCCCCTTTACACGTGACGATTTAGTAATATTTATCTCAGTACGAATTATTCGTACTAATGTCCATAAATTCCCTCTCTGAATTCGGACATTTTATTATCGATTTCTACCGATTGTTTTGAAATCATTTCATTTATATCGTCTCCAACGGCTAATAAATTAATTTTCACTCTGTGAGAAATTACAATGAATTCTATTTCTTCTTCTTCTTTTTCTTTCTCATTATCATTTTGGCAATTCATCAATTTTTTCGTTTGCGTTTTCAGCATCGTTTTCTTCTCACCATTATTTTTGTTTCCATTTTCGCCAACAAGTTATATATGCAACAATGTTTATATTAAATTTTATTATATTATGTTGTTCCAATTAAGCATTACCATGAAAATGCCCCTCTTTTCTGCAATAAATTCTTCAAATAGAATATCTCTTCTTCTTCCGTAAATATAAATGAGTCTAGCTACATCAATTCTAGTCTATCTTTCTCATCCATTTTAATAAATTGCTTATTCAAAGGAATTACTTTAGTTTCACCGTCAAATTTAGACAACCCTTTGAAGAAAAGGTGACAGTCATATGATGAAAAATTATGAATGTGGATTGAAACGAATTTTGCTACTTGGTACTGCAAATTACAGGTATTATGTGCTTCCCCTCTGAAATTTTCAGTTAAATGACAATAGTCCCTCACTCTCACAGAAAGCTTGATTGCATATATCACAGTTTACTGCAGTTATACATTGATTTTTACTAACGGTGTTAATGGTATCATCTCCTTATTGAGATTTAAGTATTTATTGTAAATTTCTTTGCAATAAAAACATTTTCTGTGTATGTACGGCTGGTATGTACGGCTAAATTCCTATTAAAACTACATTTAATTATGGTAAGTGTGTCACTATACCTCCGCATTCGTATCAGTGATTCAGGAGTCGACTTTCTGTGTAGCAATGCTAAATGCAACCATTGCATACAAGAATGTGTGCTTTAGAATTAGAAAATTATGCGCTCAGTGGAAAATAAAAAATATTAATATTTGTTTCATTGTAAAAATTCATATTGTAACTGTTTTTCCGTAAGACTGGATAACTAAGCTGCGGCAACAAAAATGTAAATAAAATTTTAAAATTTCATAATAATACTTTTTCATAATATTGTGTGTGAAAACAAATTGTTAAAAAAATAATGTGTTAACAATTCTGGACTTAGCCTGGGTAATTATCCAGTGCAAGTCAAAATTATGGTTTCAGTTTCATCCAGTAACCCTTTCTTTCAATAGCCTCTAAATGCAACAACAAAAACCTACCCTAAAATACCATTACTGACATTTTAACAAAACCCGCACAGATTGTTATCTTGATAGGTAGTGATATTCTTCCATTGATCTTCAAATCTGGAGTGCAGAGAAATGTTTCTGGGATTTTTTTGGGGCAAGAGTCTAAATTGGCTGGTTCATTAGTCGGCTACCAAATTCGCGTTCAGTTACAACATTCGCCACATGGGTCTCCTTGAATAACAAAATTATCTGATTCTGCTCTTCAGTGTGAAAAAATTATCCACACGAAATTAAATATTGATCTTAAGACTCAAACTAGGAGGAATTGCAACCCTACCGATCACCGTAGGTCACCACCTCGACTTAAAACATATCGGTCCAATAAGTCTGAACGCCGCTGTCAAACACCCCACCAGCGAAAACCGTCTAAACAACAAGCAAAAAATCGGCGAGCGATTAAGCACATGTTCCAGGCTCAATGTGATCCTTCCAACAGCGATGGCAAGAATTCTCGCCTCTGGGGGAACATAAAGTACACATCATTTTAAACAATTTACAGAATTCGATATATATGGCTAAACCAAATTTTATCAGACCAATATAATGTGTGTCCCATTTGTACCCTACATAGAAAGAGCGGACAATAGAATGCAATAAATTCAATAAATTGAGTTCTACTAGATATTTTTGAGTTCGGTAAAAAACCAAAATTAGACCCAAGGATTATTTTGAGATACTAACATTATACATCGGGAAATCGGCACAATGTTGACTACTTTTCGTATTTTTCGATTTTAAAGAAAATTAAAATTTAACCATATACGTATTTCGTTGTCCTGTGTAGAGACAACTCATTAGTGATCCTTCTGCTTGCGTTAACATGAAGTCATAACTTGATGACGAATATAAGGACACATAAGATGAAAGCGGATGCAACAACTTCAACAAAAACTCATCTCCATAGAATTTTCACCACTCATTGTTGTTGTGGGTGGTTGTCTAATAAGTTCGTGGGGAAAAAGCTGTATCGTGTTGAAAATACATCAGCCTGCAGCATAATGGTAATGAGAAAAGGTTTTAGGTAGAATAATGCTCTTCAAATCGCTTTGCGGTGAGATTTTCGGGTGTATACATCTTTCACATTTTAAGAGATTTTACACTCAGATCTTTTTTATTAGAAATTTTTGTTTCTTAACTTTATTATGACGCCAAAACTGTGTTTGTGCCAAATATAGTTTGTTTTTAACAAATACTTAAAAAATATGCTTTTTGACCAAATGTCTGACTTTGAACCAACACAACTTTTTTCCTTCAAAAGCCTTTAACGAAATATATACATATTTAGAAAGGTTGAAGGGTTCCCCGTTTTTGCAGGGTAACTTTTGCCTGCACGGAATTGCACACTAACTTCTGAAATTTATGTTCGCGTTTCAATGTTCAAAATCTGAAAAACGTGAAAATCTGTAATACAAAAAAAATAAAAGTTTTTCTTCGTCAACAGCAATGCAGTAGGAATTAAATGGCAAGTGAATGGAAACTAGTGGTGCTTTCTTCAGCATATGACAAGAGAGGCCACAAAATTGGTCTAAATGTAAACTCGAGGAAGACAAAAGCATGAGAATAAACACTAATAATATGACAACACTTAGAATCAGTAACATGGATATTGAAAACGAACCGGCACAGATTGATATTCTTCAATTTATCCTCATATCTGGAGTGCAGAGAAATGATTCTGGGATTTTTGGCGCACGATTCTGAATTTGGCTGGCACATTAGTTGGCTACCGAAATCGCGTTGAGTTACAACATTCGCCTCCTCGAAAAGTGAAGTACGAATTAACTTTCCCAGAAAGGATCTCTTTAGGATCTTCTAGACGTGTCGCGTTAGGACAATATTTTAGAATGGAAAAGTCTCTCCCCATGTTAAATGTCGAGTACTCAAAGTTTCCCTCTGGGTATCTCGTTCTTGAACATATGACACGAACTGGGTCGTCTGAAATACAACCATTCTGTCCATTAAGGCTGTTTGATGCTGCGGGTTGATTTGCAAAATAATTAGTAAATTGAAAAATATAAATTTTTTGATATTAATATGCATTAACCTCGGTATATTTTTTATCAAAATATAGTGAAGACCATCAGCGTTTTCCAAAAGCAGAACGTTGATATGCTTCTGCTTTTCTTCGTTGGTGATGTAGAACGGACCAACAATTTATCGGTTTCCTCTTCGTAGCCGAAAACATTAGCACTGGTATTGTGATTATTTGCTTCAAATATTGCAATATCCTGCAGACGTAAGGGGAATGTCATCGAACTGAAATTTAGTTCGGTATTATTTTTCAAATTAATTACATCAGCACTTATGTTGGAGCTACAACTAGGGTTTGCTTCCCGCGATGAAAAATATGCGAATTCCTGGGAATTCGCATATTTTTCATTTCCCGTATCCCGGGAAATTCGTGCGGGAATCCCGGGAATTCAGTTGAAACTTTTACATATTTCTTTGCACATTCTTTCTATAATTATCACAATAAAATTAAAAATGTTGTAGAATAATTCAACTCATATCGCTTTTAATTATGTATGTCAAATATTGCAGTTGGATAACAAACTATTTTTAAGCTGCGTTCGGATATACACCAAAAATCCGCTTTTTCGGATTTTGCCTTTCGAACTCCATATGAAAAAATGTAAAATCCGGAAAAAGTAGATTTTGGGCGTGTATTCGAACGCCCAAAATATATGCTATGAAATACACGAGTAACAATTGTATTAAAAAGTCAAGATGACTGTCTACAAAAAGAATTTAAAGTTTTCGAAGCGACAGGACAAATAGACAACTTAAACATTTTATTTAATGCTCTACTGACTATTGAGCCAACATCTGTTGAATGTGATCGATCATTCTCCGTCGCGTCCACATTTTCCAATAACATAAGAAATATCTGATGAGGCCATAAATGCATTGTCTGCTCTATTTTCAAATATACGCTTGAGTTACGACACCTACAGTACCAACAACAACAACCATCACTGCAATACCCCCACCAAAACCACAGAGCATAACAGTTACGGCACCCACCATACCAACAACAACAACCACCACTGCAATACCAACACCGAGAACACAGCACAGCAATATGTTTGATTGCAACATTAACAATAATATTTAGATCAACCAATTTCTGTTTATTCAAATTCGCACAACACAGCAATATGTTTGATTGCAACATTAACAATAATATTTAGGTCAATCAATTTGTGTCTAGACAAATTCTTAAGAATTCTAAAATGCACTTTCTTATTATCTTTAGTTTTAGTATTCTTTCTTTTGTTAAGTTAAGTTACGATTAATTAAAAGTGAAAATAAAGAATCAGATTGTATCAACCCACGAAAAGAATCAGTCGAGTTTTATTTTTTCTCAATCCCGTGGACGTCCAATATAACTGGCGCAGTCGGTAGTTCAGCGATCGGTTTCGCTGTCCATCTAAGTGTCTTTTCCACAATTAAAGGAAAATTATAGAAAATATTTTGTGTCTAAAAAAGGAGAACAAATTTGTACATCATCCTTCTGAAACGAAGGGCATCAAATCATTAAAAAGGAAACAACATCAATGACAACAAACCATTAAAAAGGAAACAACATCAATGACAACAAACCATTAAAAAGGAAACAACATCAAGGACAACAAACCATTAAAAAAGGAAACGACATCAAGGACAACGTGACCGTGGGTCTTTACTCTTTATTCGCTGGAACCCATTCCTATTATCATTGAAGCATGTGGATCATCCTATATTTCCTGATCGGGTACATGTAAGTGTTTGTGTGATGTTAAATAAAATACAAAAATACAAAAATGAATGGTTAACAAAATTTTATAATCGTGTATAAAGGAAAGGAATAGTAATATATAAGAAAATATTTTTAATCTTATGAAGTGCTTGAAATTTTAATAATATCGAGGGCATATCGATATAAAGAAATTGAAATAATAGTAATACATAAGAAAATAATTTTAATTTTATGAAGTGCTTGAAACTTTAATAATATCGAGGGCATATCTATATAATGAAATTAAAATAATAATAAAAAATAATAATTAAGAATAAACCCTTTTTTTTGACGTTTTGTAATAATATCCAGGGTATATGGATATAAAAAGAGAAAATTGAAAATTTTAAAGAAAATAAATTTTGTGTAAGAAAAAGAAAAAAATATATACGTTGAGTAAAAAACTACTAAAAACGTACATGAAAGTAATATATGTGATCGTAATAAAAAGTATCGAGGGTATATCGATACAATACTCTGAATTAAGGTGCGTGGCAAAATTGGAAAGTGGAAGTCCATCCCCGTCAAAGACTTTGACTGCATATCATTAGTCTATTTGACAGGAGTGCAGAAGGAATATCTGTACAGTGGCATACCCTATTCAATCGCTAACGGGATACCTTTATATATACATTAGACAGAATTAATTTTTTTTTATGCCTAATAACAAAGGACTGAGACAGAAACTCCGTTTCATACCTTATAACCTCAGGAAATTTTCTAGCTTGTCATCTATCCCTGAAAACGTTAGCCCAACTCTCGACGATAGTTCAGTTAGTGGTCTCACCCAGAGTAACTCTTCCCTTTTCGATTCTAGTTCTTGTTCCATTTCCGACACAATGGCTCCACCAGAACAAATTTCACAAGACCAAACAGTTAATCAAATCGACATTTTTAATACATTGAGGATTCCCGACGCAATTAGGGATTTACCGAGATTCGACGGTAACCCAAAACTCCTTTACGAGTTCTTAAATAACGTTGAAGAAATACTTTTGTTTATTCGTGGTACGGATAATACTCCCTATGGCCAAATTCTTCTCAGGGCCATAAGGAACAAAATCGAGGGACAGGCCAATGAAGTCCTTAACATGTATGGCACCCCACTCATTTGGGATGATATAAAGAACAACCTTATACTTCATTATTCCGATAAGAGAACCGAAACTTCTCTAATAAGAGATCTACACAATGTTAGACAGTTCAACAAAAGTATTCAGGTTTTCTATGGCGAAATTATAGAGCTGCAATCCTCTCTTTGTAATAACATCCTCATTCAGGAAAAGGAAGCGTCATAAACGCCAAAAAGTCCCTCTATGCGGACATGTGTTTAAACTCTTTCCTTGTTGGCCTAAACGAACCACTAGGATCAAGAGTAAGAACTATGCAACCAGATTCCTTATCAATGGCACTATCTTATTGCATCAAAGAGCAGAACATATACTATCAGAAAATTCCTCAGTCGAATAGAGTAGGGTACCATTCTCAAGACAAACCGTACGGGAACCGTCCTTACAAAAATACGTTTCCCAATAATAAACAAAATCACAATTGGCAACAAACCTCTGATCGTAGGAACCAAGGATACCAACAGCCAAGAAATGGGCAAACACAACCCCAACAATACAACCAGAGTAATAATTTCAACAGAAACAGGGACCAGTACCCCCCAAACAATTCTGGATACCAGAAATCTCAACATTTCCGTCCGAACCAGAACACACCACAAATAAAAGCAAGCCCAAGTCAACAAACCAGATTTAGTAGCAACCCAAATTTTAATTCCCACGAAATAACTATCTCCGACAATTATCAACAGTTAGACCATTATATCGAAAATAGCTCAGACGATTTAAATATTAACAACAGTTTTTACCAACAGAACGAATTTTCCAATAACCATCACTCAAATGGTCAAAGTAGTTCTGGTAAAAACCACCAACAATCGAATGAGCATTGTGAAATCGAACCAACCAATATTGATGAGACTCAAAATTTTTTTACCACAGCCTCGAACAACCGACCGGTTACATAAATCCAACGAAACACCCGTCAACCTTACCATATATAACGATATTTCTACCTTCTGGCAAGCCTCTTAAATTCCTTTTGGACACTGGGGCATCTTCGTCTTTTATAAACCCAGAATATGTTTTACCGAAAGAGCAAATCCAATGCAAACCAATCACTATAACGACCGTTTTCAAAAGCTACCAAGTGGACAAACAAATAGTCTTACCGATATTTTCAGAATTTAATCAGACAGGATCCCTCAAATTTCTAATCTTCAAATTCCATAATTTCTTCGATGGCCTTTTGGGTATAGATACTCTACTTACACTCAATGCCAAAATTGACCTCGTGAACAGAACTCTGATAACTAAAAACGCCATTAACAATATCAACCTCAAAATTAATCAATCCACTGGAATCATGGAGATCCCGGCAAATTCGAAAACGCTAGTAGAATTGCCCATTGGTAAAGAGAACGGCACCGTCTATATAAATTCAATTGAATTAAGCCCTACACTTTTCGTTAGCCCTGGTTTATACAATGTTAGAAACGGGTGTAGTTCTATCGAAATAACCAATTTCTCACACGAAAATCAGACATTCCTGTTGGAAGCCCCACTAGTCGCAGAACAATACGATGCAGTGAATTTCATCGAAATGAACAATTTTAACGTGACAACCGATAGGGGCGAAAGAAAAGATGATAAAACTTATTCACCAGACCTAACTGATTTATTGAGAACAAATCATCTCAATAGCGAAGAACGAAAGAAAATTGTGAAACTATGTAGATATTATAGCGATATTATCTACAGGGAAGGCGAACCACTTTCGTTTACAAGCAAGATAAAACACAGAATAACAACCAATGACGATATTCCCATTTACACAAAATCATATAGATACCCATACGTACACAAACAAGAAATACATACACAAATAGACAAAATGTTAGAACAAAATATAATTAGACATAGCTATTCACCCTGGAGCTCTCCAGTATGGATAGTCCCCAAGAAAACTGACATCCATGGTAACAAAAAATGGAGATTGGTAATCGACTATAGGAAGGTCAACGACAAGACCATATCCGACAGATATCCAATACCAAATATATCCGAAATATTGGATAAACTTGGTAGATGTGTATATTTCTCCACCCTAGATCTGGCCAGCGGATTCCATCAGATTGAGATGGATCCTAAACACGCCCAGAAAACAGCCTTTACTGTGGAAAATGGCCATTATGAATTCACTAGAATGCCATTTGGGTTAAAAAATGCTCCCAGCACGTTCCAAAGGGTAATGGACAATATCCTAAGGGACCTCGTAGGGAAAATATGTCTTGTCTATCTCGATGACATTATTATATACTCCACTTCCCTACAGGAACATTTGGAAAGCTTAACACAGGTATTTGAAAGGCTAAGAGATGCTAATTTCAAAATACAAATGGATAAGTGCGAGTTTCTCAAGAAAGAAATATCCTTCTTAGGGCATGTCATAAATTCGGAGGGAATAAAACCTAATCCGGCAAAAATTGACGCAATAAGGAACTTCCCTTTACCTAAAACCCGTACGGAGATTAAGGCATTCTTGGGACTCGTTGGTTATTACCGTAAATTTATAAAAGACTTAGCAAAACTTACGAAACCACTTACTCAATGCCTGAAGAAAAACGCAACTATTACAACGGACCAATATTATATTAAAGCATTCGAGACTTGTAAAAACTTATTAATGAATGACCCTATCCTCCAACATCCTGATTTTACCAAACCTTTCATTCTTACAACGGACGCAAGTAACATCGCATTGGGAGCAGTCTTATCCCAGGGTCATATAGGTAGCGACAAACCAATTTGTTTCGTAAGTCGCACACTCTCACAAAGCGAATGTAATTATTCAACGATAGAGAAAGAGTTACTTGCCATAATCTGGGCTGTGAAATATTTCCGCCCGTACCTCTTTGGAAGGAAATTCAAAATCCTTACGGACCACAAACCACTTACTTGGGTAATGAACCTGAAAGAACCCAACTCTAAATTAGTAAGATGGCGCCTGAAATTGGAGGAATATGATTATGAAGTCATATATAAAAAGGGAAAACATAACACTAACGCTGACGCTCTTAGCCGCGTTAAAATAAACGGATCATTGGAAGAAGACAACCAGGAACTTTACAACAACACAAGCACAATTCATAGCGCGGACGAAAATCTGGACGACGGTATCCCTATTTCAGAAAGGCCATTAAACGAGTTCAACCTACAAATCATTCTTGAAATGAAGGGAACAGGATCCCCAATGACCGTGGAGACAATTTTTAAGAATAGGCAAAGAAGAACCATACGTAGGGAACAATTTAATGAGGACATCATATTAGACATATTTAAGAAATACTTTTCACCTAATAAACAAACGGCCATTTACACTAATAACGACATCTTCCTATTAGTGCAGGCAACATATTCAAAATACTTTTCTCAAGCCAGAACATTCCGCCTCATCAGGTGTACAGAGATTCTCAAAGACATAACAGAGGAGGACGAACAGGAGAAAATAATCCGCGATTATCATGTGCGCTCCAATCATAGGGGAATAACCGAAACACTGTTACATTTGAAGAGAGAATATTATTTTCCTAATATGAAGGATAAAATTACGAGAACTTTGAATAACTGTGAAAAATGCAAAATTCTTAAATATGACAGAAACCCTCCCAAACTAAAATATGTAATCCCGGAAACACCATTAAAACCTTTGGATATACTCCACATCGATATTTACAGCATCAACAATAATCAAATTCTGACTATTATAGATAAATGCTCTAAATTTGCATGTGGATATACCCTCAGTTGCAGAAGCAGTATAACGATTCTTAGGGCATTCAAAAATTACATTAGTACCTACGGTATACCTAAGAAAGTTGTCTGTGACCAAGGCTCTGAATTCGTCGCAAACATTTTTCAAGATTTCTGTAGACAGTTCCAAATACAATTACACATAAAACTAGCAGTAATTCTCCTGTGGAAAGGCTACATTCCACACTCACAGAATTATACCGACTAATTCTGTCCAAAAGAAAGGAAAACAAACTTACAATTGAACACGAGGAAATACTTTTTGAAACTTTCATTACATACAATAACGCCATCCACTCCACAACTAAACTTACGCCATACGAACTCTTCTTTGGTCGCCCATACAAATTCATGAAAACGATAAATTTTACGAATGGGCACGACTATTTATCCAAACTGAATACCTTTCTTGACGAACTATACCCAAAAATTCAGACACAAGTCAAAAATGCAACGGCAACTAGAATCGAAAATCTAAACATTTCCAGAGAACCCAGTAAATACCACTGAGGGCCAAATCGTTTTCAGGAAAGAAGCAAGACGAAATAAACTAACCCCGAGATTCTCAAATCATATAGTCCAAAAAGATAACAAAATCACTAAATTAACTAAAGGGCAAAAGAAAATTCATAAATGTAGATTAAGAAAACGAGATAAAGATAATGAATAAATAAACACTGAACTCGCGCTATACTAACACATACTAACACTAACCTATTTTCCCTCTAGAATCTCTCCGACACACAATCAAATGATCGAAGTGCATAATTTACCAGCAAATCAAAGTATCTTACCACTACGTCTGGGACCTGCAAGATCAATTACTAACTTTTACAACTTAATACATATTATTAATCTTGAAGACTATAAAACTAACATTGACGACATAGAGGCCACTCTTAGTCTTTTTGAAAAACTTACACCTGAGACAAACATTATGAAAGTGACTAAACTAAAGCTCAAAGAATTGAACAATAAATTCTTAACATTATACCCAATTCAAAGACAAAAAAGAGGATTGATCAACGGCCTAGGTTCCGTAATTAAAATAATAACGGGTAACATGGACTCGAAAGACGCCCAAATTATTAACGAACAAATAGCAAACACATACACAAACCTCAACAATGTCACAAACACACTTTCACAGCAACACTCAATCAATTTTAAAATGATGGAAAGATTCAAGAACATAACCTCACACATAAATAACGAACAAAAGACAATAGAAACATACATGGCAAATACAGCCAACAGAATACAACGCGAAGAAGACACTCTTATGAAAACACAATATCTCAACCAACTTAACTTCAACATCGACCTACTAACAAATCACTTAACAAACATAGCCGAGGCAGTGGTTCTGACAAAACTAAATATAATTTCAAGGTTTCTGCTCAATCCGGAAGAGCTTGATATTATAAAATTGAAGTTGGAGACCCAAAACATAAAAATCGAATCTATTGAAAACATTTACGAGATGCTAAACATGCAAGCTTATTATAATAAGTCAAATATTATATTTAATGTACTTATACCTAATATTTCAAAAGAGGATTATTTTTTGTATCATATAATTCCTTTACCTATAAATGACACGAAAATTATAATAACTGAACCATTCATAACATTTAATGAAAATAACACACAATATCACAAAACACTGTGCCCTATGATCGAAGGAACATATTACTGTAACAATCCCACCAAACAAGAATATACTAAGAAATCAATTTGTATTGGAAACTTAATAAGCAACATATCAGCGAACTGTCCTCTTAACGACGTGGGAAAAATGGAATCAATTCTACAACCTGAACCCAACTTTATTCTCTTTATTAATTCACCACAAACACTAATAAACTCTACTTGCAGCACCAAAAACCTCTGGGTAAAGGGCACTGTTCTAATACATTTCCAGGACTGTGACGTCTCAATAAATGGCATAACGTACTACGGTAACGCCGACATCTTCTGGGACCAAATCCATATTTCTCCGCTACCAAGCAACAATGTTTCCTCTAACTCAACAACCGAAATTGTAAGCCTCGTTAAACTTAACGATTTCAACCTCCTAACGGGCACCAAGGTCGACAAACTGGTAGTAACAACAAATACAGTACATTCAATCGCAACCTCGACAACCGTCGTATGTACCATCATAGCCATCACCATACTTATCATTGTCATCAAAAGGAAAAACACCTATAAGCATCTACTACCTAACCTACAGTCCATCACTCCGACCCCAACAACATCGTTGTGGCTGTCGCTCTATCTTAAGGGGGGAGGAGTTACGACACCTACAGTACCAACAACAACAACCATCACTGCAATACCCCCACCAAAACCACCGAGAGCATAACAGTTACGGCACCCACCATACCAACAACAACAACCACCACTGCAATACCAACACCGAGAACACAGCACAGCAATATGTTTGATTGCAACATTAACAATAATATTTAGATCAACCAATTTCTGTTTATTCAAATTCGCACAACACAGCAATATGTTTGATTGCAACATTAACAATAATATTTAGGTCAATCAATTTGTGTCTAGACAAATTCTTAAGAATTCTAAAATGCACTTTCTTATTATCTTTAGTTTTAGTATTCTTTCTTTTGTTAAGTTAAGTTACGATTAATTAAAAGTAAAAATAAAGAATCAGATTGTATCAACCCACGAAAAGAATCAGTCGAGTTTTATTTTTTCTCAATCCCGTGGACGTCCAATATAACTCTTGCATATGTACATACATTTAATTAATTTTTAAAATTGAAGACATTTGAATTGATCTCACATTGCACTTTATTATATAAATTCTGTAGCAGGTTCGTTGTGAAATACATATTTATTTTACTTTAATAGAATGTGCATTTTTCAGTCGAAAAATAAGTTTAACTCATATGTTGCAATTTTCCCGTGCTGTCCCGGGAAATTGAAAAAATAATTCCCGTGTCCCGGGAAATAATAGCTACAACGTTGCAGATGTTTAATTTCACCAGGGCCAGAGCAATCACAGACCAATATTGATGAAATACCGATGTTTGCGAAGTTTTCAAGGTGAGCCCCCTTTACACGTGACGATTTAGTAATATTTATCTCAGTACGAATTATTCGTACTAATGTCCATAAATTCCCTCTCTGAATTCGGACATTTTATTATCGATTTCTACCGATTGTTTTGAAATCATTTCATTTATATCGTCTCCCCCGGCTAATAAATTAATTTTCACTCTGTGAGAAATTACAATGAATTCTATTTCTTCTTCTTCTTTTTCTTTCTCATTATCATTTTGGCCATCAATTTTTTCGTTTGCGTTTTCAGCATCGTTTTCTTCTCACCATTATTTTTGTTTCCATTTTCGCCAACAAGTTATATATGCAACAATGTTTATATTAAATTTTATTATATTATGTTGTTCCAAACTGCGATTAAGCATTACCATGAAAATGCCCCTCTTTTCTGCAATAAATTCTTCAAATAGAATATGTTCTCTTCTTCTTCCGTAAATATAAATGAGTCTAGCTACATCAATTCTAGTCTATCTTTCTCATCCATTTTAATAAATTGCTTATTCAAAGGAATTACTTTAGTTTCACCGTCAAATTTAGACAACCCTTTGAAGAAAAGGTGACAGTCATATGATGAAAAATTATGAATGTGGATTGAAACGAATTTTGCTACTTGATACTGCAAATTACAGGTATTATGTGCTTCCCCTCTGAAATTTTCAGTTAAATGACAATAGTTCCTCACTCTCACCGAAAGCTTGATTGCATATATCACAGTTTACTGCAGTTATACATTGATTTTTACTAACGGTGTTAATGGTATCATCTCCTTATTGAGATTTAAGTATTTATTGTAAATTTCTTTGCAATAAAAACATTTTCTGTGTATGTACGGCTAAATTCCTATTAAAACTACATTTAATTATGGTAAGTGTGTCACTATACCTCCGCATTCGTATCAGTGATTCAGGAGTCGACTTTCTGTGTAGCAATGCTAAATGCAACCATTGCATACAAGAATGTGTGCTTTAGAATTAGAAAATTGTGCGCTCAGTGGAAAATAAAAAATATTAATATTTGTTTCATTGTAAAAATTCATATTGTAACTGTTTTTCCGTAATAACTAAGCTGCGGCAACAAAAATGTAAGTAAAATTTTAAAATTTCATAATAATACTTTTTCATAATATTGTGTGTGAAAACAAATTGTTAAAAAAAAATTGTGTTAACAATTCTGGACTTAGCCTGGGTAATTATCCAGTGCAAGTCAAAATTATGGTTATCGAGTCTAAGTCAAATAAAGTCAATACAAAATAATTTTTTTAAATTTGTTTTGATACATATATTTATATTGTAGTTGGCGACAATGTGAAAAAATAATCTTTTATTTTGAGCAAAAAATAATTTTTTATTAACGTTTTTGTTATCACAGCTTGTTATCCCGACTTAGAGAAAAGCAGCCCTATTTTTTAATTTATTACCTTGAAATATTTTTAATCCATATATAATGAATTTGGTGCACTTTATATAAAAGCGTTAGATTCACATGATTCGCCTTTTCCTTTTTAATTAGGTGGTACCACCACTTTATTGTTTTCATATGCGTAAACATTTATACCAATAGTCTCATTATTAGCTTCCAACAATTTAATATGTTGATTGACTAGAGGAAATTCCAGACCTTGGAAATTAAATTCAATGTTCCAGTTTGTAGATATATTCTCTCGTTATGAATGTCAACGTTGAATGATGAAATACAGTTTGCATTATTTGTGGGTGTGACATTTAGTGCTGCTACTAATCACCTTTTGAAACAGAACTCGTCCTCATTTTTCAGATTTAGACTTGCGTGTTTTAATGTAAGACCCCGCGGTGACGCTCTAAATTGTGAGCCTTTTGTAAGAGCAGCCTGGTTTATATTTATTTCTAATTTAATAATTTTTGTTAAAGTTCATCCAGAATCCCTCTCCTGAAATTCAGACATTTTTCCTAACGATGCCAACTTGATCATCAAATAGATGGTTTATGTCATCGGCCATGGTCACTAACATCATTTTGGACATGCGGTTAAATGATTTTGGATTGCTTATTCCATCTGAAATAGGATGGACCAGCTTTTTATTTGTACCACGTCTTGATGTTGGTTATTGTTCTCCCCATTCTCACACAATGCAGGCTTTATATATTCCGCTAACAGCTTCATATTAAATTTAATTATGCTGTGATCTAATCGTCCGTTACTTAGTAGATTCAACAAACGTTGTTTTTTTCATATAAAAATTCTTCAACATGGTTCGAAAATGCATTTTTTATACGATAAACATTCTTGTTAACAAAAGATGCAGCATATCATTTATATTCATTTGTGCGAATATGACTTGATTTTGCAGTGCCATCTACTGTTCAATCTTCACCAAACGTAGTTTGTTTTAAGCGGAACGTTTTGAATAGTTTGCGATATAATGGGCGAACTTTGATTATTGTTTTGTTCTTGTGCAGGATGTTGTTAATGAAACTCATTGTTGTTGATTCCACAATAATATTGATCTTGGGCTGGATGTCCCCATTGTTGTGTATTTGTTGGGAATGCCTTCTGATGTGTTCTATATATTGATGAAGTAGGCATTTCCTTATAGTAATTGTGAAAGTGCATTTATTTTAGCTTTTTCGCTGACTGATTCTCCATATTCATTGATCGCTTTCTTGTTTGAGAAACTGTAGTTTCATTTAAATGGAAAACTCGTACGTTGAACTTCACTACATGCATCGTCCAAAAACTTGATTACAGATCAGGCAATGCAATTTCATATTCGCTTTTCACACCAAATCCTGCGATGCATATAGCACAAACATGTGTATACCAAGCCATTATTTTACTGTTTTAATGTTAGACAATTTTTTATATTAAGTATACTTTTTAATTAGTTTTATATTTGTCTGCATTTATTGTCCAATTTATGTTATTAAACTTTTATAATTTAAAAAAATGGATCAAAAAATTAAAATATTTGCTTACAGTATGATGTTTCACTATACTAAATGTTTACAATTATTCCACTATGTACTATAAAAAATGTAAATATTTTTATAGAGAGAGAGTTATTTTCCATATTTTTAACCCTAACGACCTTAAAAAGAAGTGATTTAAATTAAACAATTACGTTTCCATTGATATTCACTGCCGTCCACACAGCATAACCAACATGAACATTCCGAATTTTAAATAAATCCATACCCGCACTCACTCTCATGTAATAAAATCATACCCAAAACGATCTTACCAGTGAATCAAAATTTCACACACACACATATCACACTATACAAACGAGAACACAGATAAACAACTTTCAGTTTCATCCAGTAACCCTTTCTTTCAATAGCCTCTAAATGCAACAACAAAAACCTACCCTAAAATACCATTACTGACATTTTAACAAAACCCGCACAGATTGTTATCTTGATAGGTAGTGATATTCTTCCATTGATCTTCAAATCTGGAGTGCAGAGAAATGTTTCTGGGATTTTTTGGGGGCAAGAGTCTAAATTGGCTGGTTCATTAGTCGGCTACCAAATTCGCGTTCAGTTACAACATTCGCCACATGGGTCTCCTTGAAAAACAAAATTATCTGATTCTGCTCTCCAGTGTGAAAAAAATTATCCACACGAAATTAAATATTGACGATCTTAAGACTCAAACTAGGAGGAATTGCAACCCTACCGATCACCGTAGGTCACCACCTCGACTTAAAACATATCGGTCCAATAAGTCTGAACGCCGCTGTCAAACACGCCACCAGCGAAAACCGTCTAAACAACAAGCAAAAAATCGGCGAGCGATTAAGCACATGTTCCAGGCTCAATGTCATCCTTCCAACAGCGATGGCAAGAATTCTCGCCTCTGGGGGAACATAAAGTACACATCATTTTAAACAATTTACAGAATTCGATATATATGGCTAAACCATATTTTATCAGACCAATATAATGTGTGTCCCATTTGTACCCTACATAGAAAGAGCGGACAATAGAATGCAATACCTACCGAGGCATAACACTCTTAAATATTGGTTAAAATTCTATCAAATATATAAAATAAAAAAGTAAATGCATGTGAAGATAATAATAATTGGTCAATATCAATGCGGATTTTGCAGTGGTAAATCTACTATATATCAAATCTTTACTCTAAGGCAGGCTTAAAAAACGATCGAATGAAAAAATGCACCCATCACTTTAAACAAGCTTATGACTCCATTAATAGCACAAAACTATTCAACGGGAGAATCTTGTATTTCCAATAAACTAATTAATCTAATAAAGCTCACCATGACAAATGTACAATGTACAGTAAAATACGAAACTATTATTCTAGAATTTTTAACGTTGGACTACGGTAAGGAGATGGACTTGCACAAACACTTTTTTAATATCGCTTTGTATAAACTTTTGCGGCAATCAAATACTAACATAATGGGAATATTCTTCAATAAAATCACACAAATTCTACGACCATGATATATGCATTATAGCGAGGTATTTCGTGGAGGGGGTGTAAATGTGGTGTACGTGCCACCTCATGCCATGCTCTTACCCAACTCCTACTCTTATCTCCTGCGCACAGTGGTTCAGAATCAAAATCCATCGGCCAAAATTCAATAAATTGAGTTCTAGTAGATATTTTTGAGTTCTGTAAAAAACCAAAATAGACCCAAGGATTATTTTGAGATACTAACATTATACATCGGGAAATCGGCACAATGTTGACTACTTTTCGTATTTTTCGATTTTAAAAAAAATTAAAATTTAACCATATACGTATTTCGTTGTCCTGTGTAGAGACAACTCATTAGTGATCCTTCTGTATGGAGTGCTTGCGTTAACATGAAGTCATAACTTGATGACGAATATAAGGACACATAAGATGAAAGCGGATGCAACAACTTCAACAAAAACTCATCTCCATAGAATTTTCACCACTCATTGTTGTTGTGGGTGGTTGTCTAATAAGTTCGTGGGGAAAAAGCTGTATCGTGTTGAAAATACATCAGCCTACAGCATAATGGTAATGAGAAAAGGTTTTAGGTAGAATAATGCTCTTCAAATCGCTTTGCGGTGAGGTTTTCGGGTGTATACATCTCTCACATTTTAAAATATTGTACACTCAGATCTTTTTTATTAGAAATTTTTGTTTCTTAGCTTTATTATGACGCCAAAACTATGTTTGTGCCAAATATAGTTTGTTTTTAACAAATACTTAAAAGAATATGCTTTTTGAACAAATGTCTGACTTTGAACCAACACAACTTTTTTCCTTCAAAAGCCTTTAACGAAATATATACATATTTAGAAAGGTTGAAGGGTTCCCCGTTTTTGCAGGGTAACTTTTGCCTGCACGGAATTGCACACTTGGAAGATAGGATACATTTAGTGTAAAAAGTCAGATTTTTTAGTTCAGAAACTAAATTTCCTCATTTTTCTCCCACTATCTTCTGAAATGTATGTTCGCGTTTTAATTTTCAAAATCTGAAAAACGTGAAAATCTGTAATACAAACAAAAATAAAAGTTTTTCTTCGTCAACAGCAATGCAGTAGGAATTAAATGGCAAATGAATGGAAAACTAGTGGTGCTTTCTTCTGCATATGACAAGAGAGGCCACAAAATTGGTCTAAATGTAAACTCGAGGAAGACAAAAAGCATGAGAATAACCACTAATAATATGACAACACTTAGAATCAGTAACATGGATATTGAAAACGAACCGACACAGATTGATATTCTTCAATTTATCCTCATATCTGGAGTGCAGAGAAATGATTCTGGGATTTTTTGGCGCACGATTCTGAATTTGGCTGGCACATTAGTTAGCTACCGAAATCGCGTTGAGTTACAACATTCGCCTCCTCGAATAGTGAAGTACGAATAAACTTTCCCAGAAAGGATCTCTTTAGGATCTTCTAGACGTGTCGCGTTAGGACAATATTTTAGAATGGAAAAGTCTCTCCCCATGTTAAATGTCGAGTACTCAAAGTTTTCCTCTGGGTATCTCGTTCTTGAACATATGACACGAACTGGGTCGTCTGAAATACAACCATTCTGTCCATTAAGGCTGTTTGATGCTGCGGGTTGATTTGCAAAATAATTAGTAAATTGAAAAAATATTAATTTTTTGATATTAATATGCATTAACCTCGGTATATTTTTTATCAAAATATAGTGAAGACCATCAGCGTTTTCCAAAAGCAGAACGTTGATATGCTTCTGCTTTTCTTCGTTGGGGATGTAGAACGGACCAACAATTTATCGGTTTCCTCTTCGTAGCCGAAAACATTAGCACTGATATTGTGATTATTTGCTTCAAATATTGCAATATCCTGCAGACGTAAGGGATATGTCATCGAACTGAAATTTAGTTCGGTATTATTTTTCAAATTAACTACATCAGCACTTATGTTGGGTATGTTGTGGGAGCTACAACTAGGGTTTACATCTCGCGATTTCCCGCGGGAAAATTCCTGGGAATTCGCATATTTTTCATTTCCCGTATCCCGGGATATTCGTACGGGAATCCCGCGGGAATTCAGTTGAAACTTTTACATATTTCTTTGCACATTCTTGCTATAATTATAACAATAAAATTAAAAATGTTGTAGAATAATTTAACTCATATCGCTTTTAATTATGTATGTCAAATATTGCAGTTGGATAACAAACTATTTTTAAGCTGCGTTCGGATATACACCAAAAGTCCACTTTTTCGGATTTTGCCTGTCGAACTCCATATGAAAAAATGTAAAATCCGGAAAAAGTAGATTTTGGGCGTGTATCCGAACGCCCAAAATATATGCTATGAAATACACAAGTAACAATTGTATTAAAAAGTCAAGATACTGTCTACAAAAAGAGTTTAAAGTTTTCGAAGCGACAGGACAAACAGACAACTTAAACATTTTATTTAATGCTCTACTGACTATTGAGCCAACATCTTTTGAATGTGATCTATCGTTCTCCGTCGCGTCCACATTTTCCAATAACATAAGAAATATCTGATGAGGCTATAAATGCATTGTCTGCTCTATATTCAAATATACGCTTGCATATGTACATACATTTCATTAATTTTTAAAATTGAAAAGACATTTGAATTGATCTCACATTGCACTTTATTATATAAATTCTGTAGCAGGTTCGTTGTGAAATACATATTTATTTTACTTTAATAGAATGTGCATGTTTCAGTCGAAAAATAAGTTTAACTCATATGTTGCAATTTTCCCGTGCTGTCCCAGGAAATTGAAAAAATAATTCCCGTGTCCCGGGAACTAAAAAGGACAGGGAAATGCAAACCCTATCTACAACGTTGCAGATGTTCAATTTCACCAGGGGAAAGAGCAATCACAGACCAATATTGATGAAATACCGATGTTTGTGAAGTTTTCCAGGGTGAGCCCCCTTTACACGTGACGATTTAGTAATATTTATTTCAGTACGAATTATTCGTACTAATGTCCATAAATTCCCTCTCTTGGAATTCGGACATTTTATTATCGATTTCTACCGATTGTTTTGAAATCATTTCATTTATACCGTCTCCCCCGGTTAATAAATTAATTTTTGCTCTGTGAGAAATTACAATGAATTCTATTTCTTCTTTTTCTTTCTCATTATCATTTTGGTCATCAATTTTTTCGTTTGCGTTTTCAGCATCGTTTTCTTCTCACCATTATTTTTGTTTCCTTTTTCGCCAACAAGTTGCATATATTCGCAAACAATGTTTATATTACATTTTATTATATTATGTTGTTCCAAACTGCGATTAAGCATTACCATGGAAATGCCCCTCTTTTCTGCAATAAATTCTTCAAATAGAATATGTTCTCTTCTTCTTCCATAAATATAAATGAGTCTAGCTACCTCAATTCTAATCTATCTTTCTCATCCATTTTAATAAATTGCTTATTCAAAGGAATTACTTTAGTTTCACCGTCAAATTTAGACAACCCTTTGAAGAAAAGGTGACAGACATTTGTTGAAAAATTATGAATGTGGATTGGAACGAATTTTGCTACTTGATACTGCAAATTACAGGTATTATGTGCTCCCCCTCTGAAATTTGCAGTTAAATGACAATAGTCCTTCACTCTATCCTCACCGAAAGCCTGATTGCATATATCACAGTTTACTGCAGTTATACATTGATTTTTACTAACGGTGTTAATGGTATCATCTCCTTATTGAGATTTAAGTATTTATTGTAAATTTCTTTGCAATAAAAACATTTTCTGTGTATGTACGAAATTTGTCTAAATTCACATTAAAACTACATTGAATTATATAACTAAAAACACAAGGAATATGCTTCTTTAACTCAATAGTTTTTGTTGAATTCAAGTTGTTCTCAAGCACACACTCGAAGTTGGTATACACAACAAACGGAACATCTAGCTTTCGGTGATGATGTTTATATTTAAAAATTGCGGTATCTCCTTACGGTAAGTGTGTCACTATACCTCCGCATTCTTATTAGTGATTCAGGAGTCGACTTTCTGTGTAGCAATGCTAAATGCAACCATTGCATACAAGAATGTGTGCTTTAGAATTAGAAAATTGTGCGCTCAGTGGAAAATAAAAAATATTAATATTTGTTTCATTGTAAAAAAATGCATATTGTGACTGATTTTCCGTAAGACTGGATAACTAAGCTGCGACAACAAAAATTTAAATAAAATTTTAAAATTTCATAATATATTTTTCTAATACTATCAATGTATGTGTGAAAACAAATTGTGAAAAAATAATTTTGTGTTAACAATTCTGGACTTAGCCTGGATAATTATCAAGTGTAAGTCAAAATTATGGTTATCGAGTCTAAGTCAAATAAAGTCAATAAAAAAAATTTGTTTTAATACATATATTTATATTGTAGTTGGCGACAATGTGAAAAAATAATCTTTTATTTTGAGCAAAAAAATAAATTTTTATTAACGTTTTTGTTATCACAGCTTGTTATCCCGACTTAGAGAAAAACAGCCCTATTTTTTAATTTATTACCTTGAAATATTTTTAATCCATATATAATGAATTTGGTGCACTTTATATAAAAGCGTTAGATTCACATGATTCGCTTTTTCCTTTTTAATTAGGTGGTACCACCACTTCATTGTTTTCATATGCGTAAACATTTATACTAATAGTCTCATTATTAGCTTCCAACAATTTAATATGTTGATTGAATAGAGGAAATTCCAGATCTTGGAAATTAAATTCAATTTCCAGTTTGTAGATGTATTCTCTCGTTATGAATGTCAACGTTGAAGGATGATATACAGTTTGCATTACTTGTGGGTGTGACATTTAGTGCTGCTACTAATCACCTTTTGAAACAGAACTCGTCCCCATTTTTCAGATTTAGACATGCGTGTTTTAATGTAAGACCCCGCGGTGACGCTCTAAATTGTGAGCCTTTTGTAAGAGCAGCCTGGTTTATATTTATTTCTAATTTAAAAATTTTTGTTAAAGTCCATCCAGAATCCCTCTCCTGAAATTCAGACATTTTTTCCTAACGATGCCAACTTGATCATCAAATAGATGGTTTATGTCATCGGCCATGGTCACTAACATCATTTTGGATATGTGGTTAAATGATTTTGGATTGCTTATTCCATCTGAAATAGGATGGACCAGCTTTTTATTTGTACACGTCTTGATGTTGTTGGTTATTGTTCTCCCCCATTCTCACACAATGCAGGCTTTATATATTCCGCTAACAGCGCCATATTAAATTTAATTATGTTGTGATCTAATCGTCCGTTACTTAGTAGTTTCAACAAAATTTTTTTTTTTTCATATACAAATTCTTCAACACGGTTCGCAAATGCACTTTTTATACGATAAACATTCTTGTTAACAAAAGATGCAACATATCATTTATATTCATTTGTGCGAATATGACCTTATTTTGCAGTGCCATCTACTGTTCAATCTTCACCAAACGTAGTTTGGAACGGAACGTTCTGAATAGTTTGCGCGATAATGGGTGAACTTTGATTATTGTTTTGTTCTTGTGGAGGATGTTGTTAATGAAACTCATTGTTGTTGATTCCAGAATAATATTGATCTTGGGCTGGATGTCCCCATTGTTAAGTATTTGTTGGGAATGCCTTCTGATGTGTTCTATATATTAATGAAGTAGGCATTTCCTTATAGTAATTGTTGCCAGTTGACTGAAAGTGCATATATTTTAGCTTTTTCGCCTCTGACTGATTCTCCATATTCATTGATCGCTTTCTAGTTTGAGAAACTGTAGTTTCATTTAAATGGAAAACTCGTACGTTGAACTTCACTACATGCATCGTCCCAAAAACTTGATTACAGATCAGGCAATGCAATTTTAAACGCCTTTCATATTCGCTTTTCACACCAAATCCTGCGTTGCATATAGCACAAACATGTGTATACGAAGCCATTATTTTACTGTTTTAATGTTAGACAATTTTTTATATTAAATATACTTTTTAACTAGTTTTATATTTGTCTGCATTTATTGTCGAATTTATGTTATTAAACTTTTATAATTTAAAAAAATAGATCAAATAATTAAAATATTTGCTTACAGTATGATGTTTCACTATACTAAATGTTTACAATTATTCCACTATGTACTATAAAAAATGTAAATATTTTTATAGAGATAGAGTTATTTTCCATATTTTTAACCCTAACGACCTTAAAAAGAAGTGATTTAAATTAAATAATTACGTTTCCGTTGATATTCACTGTCGGACACACAGCATAACCAACATGAACATTCCGAATTTTAAATAAATCTATACCCGCACTCACTCTCATGTAATAAAATCATACCCAAAACGATCTTACCAGTGAATCAAAATTTCACACACACACGCATATCACACTATACAAACGAGAACACAAATAAACAACTTTCAGTTTCATCCAGTAACCCTTTCTTTCAATAGCCTCTAAATGCAACAAAAAAACCTACCCTAAAATACCATTACTGACATTTTAACAAAACCCGCACAGATTGTTATCTTGATAGGTAGTGATATTCTTCCATTGATCTTCAAATCTGGAGTGCAGAGAAATGTTTCTGGGATTTTTTTGGGGCAAGAGTCTAAATTGGCTGGTTCATTAGTCGGCTACCAAATTCGCGTTCAGTTACAACATTCGCCACATGGGTCTCCTTGAATAACAAAATTATCTGATTCTGCTCTCCAGTGTGAAAAAAATTATCTACACGAAACTACATATTGACGATCTTAAGACTCAAACTAGGAGGAATTGCAACCCTACCGATCACCGTAGGTCACCACCTCGACTTAAAACATATCGGTACAATAAGTCTGAACGCCGCTGTCAAACACCCCACCAGCGAAAACCGTCTAACAACAAGCAAAAAATCGGCGAGCGATTAAGCACATGTTCCAGGATCAATGTCATCCTTCCAACAGCGATGGCAAGAATTCTCGCCTCTGGGCGAGAATTTTAAACAATTTACAGAATTCGATATATATGGATAAACCAAATTTTATCAGACCAATATAATGTGTGTCCCATTTGTACCTTACATAGAAAGAGCGGACAATAGAATGCAATACCTACCGAGGCATAACACTCTTAAATATTGGTTATAAAATTCTATCAAATATATTAAATAAAAAACTAAATGCAAGTGTAGATAATAATAATTGGTCAATATCAATGCGGATTTCGCAGTGGTAAATCTACTATATATCAAATCTTTACTCTAAGACAGGCTTAAAAAAACGATCGAATGAAAAAAATGCACCCATCACTTTAAACAAGCTTATGACTCCATTAATAGCACAAAACTATTCAATGGGAGAATCTTTTATTCCCAATAAACTAATTAATCTAATAAAGCTCACCATGACAAATGTACAATGTACAGTAAAATACGAAACTATTATTCTAGAATTTTCAATGTTGGACTACGGTAAGGAGATGGACTTGCACAAACACTTTTTTAATATCGCTGTGTATAAACTTTTGCGGCAATCAAATACTAACACAATGGGAATATTCTTTAACAAAAGCACACAAATTCTACGCCGATGATATAGGCATTATAGCGTGGTATTTCGTGGAGGGGGTATAAATGTGGTGTACGTGCCACCTCAAGTCATGCCCTTACCCAATTCCTACTCTTTTCTCCAGCGCACGTGGTTCAGAATCAAAATCCATCGGCCAAAATTCAATAACATTAGTTCTAGCAGATATTTTTGAGTTCTGTAAAAATTAGACAAAGACCCAAGGATTATTTTGAGATACTAACATTATATATCGGGAAATCGGGTATATTTTAGAAATCGGCACAATGTTGACTACTTTCGTATTTTTCGATTTAAAAGAAAATTAAAATTTTTATTTTTTTTTGTGTTTATGTTTTTCTAACATATTTTTACGTATTTGTTCATAATGCGAAGAAAAACTTTTATTTTTTTTGTATTACAGATTTTGCAAATTGACTTTGTCGAACTGTTTCTCTCACATTTTAAGAGATTTTACACTCAGATCTTTTTGATTACAAATTTTTGTTTGTTTAGTTTTGGCGTCATAAAAAATGACGCCAAAACTATAGTTGTGCCAAATATAATTTCTTTGTAACAAATTCTTAAAAAATATGCTTTTGAACAAATGTCTGACTTTGAACCAACACATCTTTTTTCCTTCAAAAGCCTTTAACGAAATATATACATATTTAAAAAGGTTGAAGGGTTCCACGTTTTTGCAGGGTAACTTTTGCCTGCACGAACTTGCACCCTTGGAAGATAGGATACATTTAGTATAAAAAGTCAGATTTTTTAGTTCCGAAACTAAATTTCCTCATTTTTCTCCCACTAACTACTGAAATGTATGTTCGCGTTTCAATTTTCAAAATCTGAAAAACGTGAAAAACTGTAACACAAAAAAAAATAAGTTTTTCTTCGCATAATGAAGAATTACGTAAAAATATGTTAAAAAACATTAACACAAAAAAATAAAAAAAATGATTTTCTTCAAAATCGAAAAATACGAAAAGTAGTCAACTTTAGGCCAATTTCTAAAATATATCTATTTGGCGATTTTTGATGTTAATATCTCAAAATAATCCTTGGGTGCTTGACTAATTTGGTTTTTACAGAACTCACAAATGTCTACTAGAACTAAAGTTATTGAATTTTGGCCGATGGATTTTGTTTATGAACCACTGTGCAGCGCGGCGTACCCTGGAAACCTGAGAAACTTATGCAAAGATGGGGTAACCAACCCTTGTGGGGCCTAATGGTCAGTTTGAGTAAGGAATACTGAACCACGGGTATTCTGTTTTGGAATGGTGGCGGATGAACTCAAGACTAGAGTCAACGGTAGCTGCCTGATTCCTGGTTAGTGTGGAATAGGTGGTACCTAGAACATCTGCACCCGCAGAAAAATGGATGCAATCAGAACCATGGCTCAACATATGTTGCGATGTGCGAAACCGAAGAAGTGCTGAGATAGCTTGTGAAGTACATCTGAATCCCACCCCGAAAATATTGACCTCAACAAAATGTGCAAGATTTGACACAAGCAAATTAAAATAGAGGTGGTGAAAACAGATCTTGCATTCAGGATACAAAATATAAACTACAATGAGTCAAACGATGAAATTTGGATAATATAATATAAAACAAGAACTAATGAATGTTTGTGAAGCCACAATAGGCTACACGACTCTAAACGGAAAAGAGTGGATATCTGAAGAATGCAGGATACAAATAGAAAGAAGATGACGAGTGAAGTTACTAATGCTTACTAATCACAGTAACCAGTTATATCAGGACGAATATAAACTGCTCATCAAACATATAAAGAAACAATCGGCTACCAACAAAGGAGACATGAAGCAACTATTTAAAATCCCTAAAGAAATTTATGGATCGAGGAAAATTAATAAAAACCAATTTATAATGACAATGTAGACCTGGTCAATTATAAATAGGAACAACTATTAGCATGGAAGCAACACTCTGATCGCACTATAAATGTTATACACAGTGAAAATGTAGGCGTACTTCGGATCAATACTCGTTTAAGCCCCAATTTAAATATAAGGTCCACCAAAACGCATAGAGATCTGTAAAGCGATGAAGTCATTGAAGCTAGGAAAGGCTCCAGGACATGATGAGATCCCAAAAGAATGTTTTATGGTTGATGTGGAAGCAACTGCTGCTCTGTTATCCCCTCTACTGCAGACAGAAGTAATTCCATCTGAGTGGAAGGAATCCACTACAAAAGCTAAAATCTGAAAAAAAAGGGACAACTGGAGAGGAATATTCATTATCCCTGCTATCATAAAACTTTTTAACCAGATAATTCTTGACAGAATAGGTGCAACTCTGATTGGACTAACCCTTAAAACTATAAGCCCCTATTTATTTTTAAAATGTATAGGTCACATCAACATAATTCGAAAACAAAGCTTCGACAAAGCGTTCGATTCCCTGGAAAGAGAATATATTGATCGCCCTTGAAGCAAAACGAATTCCGCAAAAGATAATCTCCATCATTAAAAACAGCTATGACGGAGGGTTCTCCAGAGTGGCACACGAATGAGCATTAAGCGATGCATTAACTACGTACAGCGGATACTCTTCATTACTGCCCTTGACTTGGTCTTGCAAGTCGTCAACAACAATGCAGTAGGAATTAAATGGCAAATGAATGAAATGAACTAGTGGTGCTTTCTTCTGCATATGACATAGTCTTAATTGCCAATAGACAGCAAGACATGTAAAATCAGATGTCAACCCTTGCAAGAGAGGCCGAAAAATTGGTCTAAATGTAAACTCGAGGCAGACAAAAAGCATGAGAAGAAAGGATCTGTTTAGGATCTTCTAGACGTGTCGCGTTAGGACAATATTTTAGAATGGAAAAGTCTCTCCCCATGTTAAATGTCGAGTACTCAAAGTTTCCTTCTGGGTATCTCGTTCTTAAACATATGACAGGAACTGGGTCGTCTGAAATAAAACCATTCTATCCATTGCGGATTGGGTTGCGCCGAAAAGAATAACAGCAAAAATACTGTTGCAACAACAATGATTAGACGGCGCAAACTGGGATGGGAGTGTAAAACCACACTCTATAGAGAAATGATACGGATTTTGTAAAAACTTTCTAGATATTAGTCAGATCAAAATCCCTCGATGGGTAGAGAACACGTCGAAGAAAAAATCTACTACTCGGCTTTTGTGACAGGTATATTGTGTAAGTCCGTATATTCGAACCAATCAACAACAAGTTTACCTCAATAAGTCTGTCAAGTTGTGTGGTGCTGGTGTATGCCATAATTTGAATTTCCAAACAAGAAATATATATTTGTGGTCCGAATCCACTATTACCTTAGCGTGGTTAAGCATACCACCTTACCAATGAAAAACGTAAGTTGCAGATAGGATATTTAGGCTTCTCAATCACGTCGGAATTCGACGGATTCTAATTGGCAGCACTTTATAAGTTTCGATAATCATGAAAACTAATACTTTCAAGACAGTAACTGATATTTTGGAAAAGTTTTCTACATACCATCGCGTATTGCGAGTCTTATCGTATATGTTTCGTTTCATACGAAAATGCTAACAGAAAATCAAAACAGAGTTCAAAAGATTTCATCACTACAGATGAAATACCGTTTAGTGATACTAGCTCAAATCGCTCATTTTTCAAATGAATATAATGCCCTTCAATCGATTTTCCAATAAAAACAAATATCAGATTACTGACTTTAAATCCATTTAGAGATGAAGTCTTTTACGTGTTAACGGTAGGTTACCGGTTGACTTAAGTTACAATGAGATACATCCTTTAATACTTCAGGAAAAATCCCGTTAGTGCAAGCTTTTCATTGAATTCACACATAAAGTGTTGCAGCAGTACATCAAGGTTTGTTACGTGCTATTCGTCAGGATTTTTGGCATTCGGTTAATATGTGATATTAAACAATGTTTTTGAAATTGCAAAAACTGCACGAGCTATAAAAAAATTCGGGATTAAACATTGACCGCCTTACCTCCCGGAAGATGTACATTTTCCCTACCGTCCACAAACACGGGTAGTTACTTCGCCGGATTCTCTAAACTGAAAACATCCAGATTAAGAAATGCAAAACTACAAAAAGTATATGCTGCTAATATTATAAATTTATCAACTAGCGCCGTACAGATGGAGACATTCTCGGAATTGATCTCTTATGCATTTTTAGCCACCTTCGACCGATTCGTCGGAAGAAGGAGCTTTCCTTTCAAAGTCTATTCGGACAATGGTACCAATTTCATTGGAGCAAAAAGTTTTTGAAATCTGCCGAGAAAACTTTAACCTATAAATACAACTTGCATGGGTACTACTGGTATTTCATTCCATTGAAAAGCATGAAATCTCATTAGACGAAAGTTGCAGGGAATCAAATTTACGTTTGAGGAGCTATCTACGCTTTTAATCAGTAGTCATAATTTTAGTCTCTTTTTAATTTCTTCCATAACTGAAACGATAACTGAATTGATTCCACTGACTCCTGGCCATTTATTGAAGGGTTCCCCATTTGTCGATATACCTGAAGACTACTCCGACAACCTTACTGTGGTAAACCACTGGCAAAAAGGAAAACTGCCCAACAAAATTTAAAGGAAAGGACGTCAACTTGCCTCTAACAGAGTGGCGGTTAAGGCGAAAAGTAAAAGCTTTTAAGGGGTGAACTTGAAAGTTTGGTTGGCGGGAATCTGCAAACAAAATGGAATAATAACACGTCCACTTGTCAAACTTTGTATTTTACCTAACTCTTAACAGCAATTCAAACCAAACGTTTTCTTGAGAGATTAAAATTTGACCTACAGAGAGATTAAAATTTGACCCATTACAAAATGCCGACTGTGCCAAGGTAGACTTTGAAGGACTGTTCCGAAACGAAGAATCTGTGTTACTGCGATTTTATTTTTATTTCATTTCATTTATACTCATTTGATTATAGACCATGAAATAGATCAAGAAATTTAGGACAGACGGCGATTGATGGATGAGTCACTCAGCCAATATTTAATGGCTATTTCCGAATGGGGTCGAGTAAATAGAGAAGATTTTAATGCACGTAAAATCCAGTACTCTTTATCGTCCCACAAGCGATTCACTGATCCACTGAACGGTGTAGATATTGAGCAATCGGACACACTTGATATTCTGGGCATGAAGATATATTGTGATGTTCGCTGTACAAAACATGTATTTGATATGCTAAAAGAAGCATCCATTGAAAATATGTCTATATTTTAGGTATTTTCAAATGTATGTGATGTTTTAAATGTTAACTCTGTAACATACCGTAGCATACATGAATTTTCAATTAAATTACAATAAGAATGCTTCAATATTTTGCAATTACATTTGAGTCAATTCTTTTTATTAAAAAAAATGTGAAACAGTAGAAAATAGTATCTTTAACGAAATATTAGGTAAAAAAAGGTAAAATATTTTCACTAAACTTTTCCCAAATTGTATTTTCTTTTACTGATTATGGTACAAATATTGGAAAAATATAAACATTACAATTTCAACCTTCTGTGCAGCGCAAAGTGGAATTTTTTAATATACATGTAGTTAATTAAAAAAGGCGAAAAAAAATCTCGATAACATTCGAATTATCCAAAAATATAGGAAAAGCTAACTAGTAAAAGAGACAGAAAAAAACTCCAGCATCAAAGCAGACAATACATATGTACGAAAATCACTTTTTCCATCATTCCATTTGGAAACTTTGCTTTCGAAACGGCGATTAGATGCTGTGGCTGAAATGATCGAAAATATTACCGTGATTGGAATGAAATCATTTACTCCAACCAAAATTGTTTCGGATAAACCATCGAATAAAAGTTCCTTTACCAGACATATAAGACTGCTGTCAGATCCATAGAGGAAACAATCAGAAAATAATGTTGATCTGTTACGCAAGCAGACAATAACTATGAGTGCCTGGGTATTTAGACGTGAAAAGTTCTTGAACGAACAACGTCTTCGTGTCAATGTTCTTTCTTCACCCAGGGGAGGTAAGAGTTTTTGGTCATTTGGACAGAGCATAAAAAAGTAAACGATAAGTCCTCAGCTATGCCAACTCTTTCTAAAGATGATCAGATATTCACTAACCCGGTTACCAAACTTAATGTGAAGCTACTAACCCGGCTAACTGCCGCCTGATTTCGATTTGCTCTGTGCTCTCGAATGTTATGGAGAGTAGTTAACCACCATTTTGTGAGCTATTTAAAGACCATCGACAGTATGGTTTCCGTAGGAATCGATCTACAGGGGATCTGATGACGCTGCTGTCTGAAAAGTGGAATCGATCAATCCACCAGTTTGGTAAGAATAAGGTCGTTGCTATATATACATCCAATGCGGATGGCAGTAACATCTGTCATTTATACTCATTTGATTATAGACCATGAAATAGACCAAGAAATTTAGGACAGAAGGCGATGAGTCACTCAGCCAATATTTAATGGCTATTTCCGAATGGGGTCGAGTAAATAGAGAAGATTTTAATGTACGTAAAATCCAGTACTCCTTATCGTCCCACAATCGATTCACTGATCCAACGGTTTCGTCGAATTCTATGAACGGTGTAGATATTGAGCAATCGGACACACTTGATATTCTGGGCATGAAGATATATTGTGATGTTCGCTGTACAAAACATGTATTTGATATGCTAAAAGAAGCATCCATTGAAAATATGTCTATATTTTAGGTATTTTCAAATGTATGTGAAGTTTTAAATGTTAACTCTGTAACATACCGTAGCATACATGAATTTTCAATTAAATTACACTAAGAAAGCTTCAATATTTTGCAATTACATTTGAGTCAATTCTCTTTATTAAAAAAATTGTGAAACAGTAGAAAATAGTATCTTTAACGAAATATTAGGTAAAAAATAGGTAAAATATTTTCACTAAACTTTTCCCAAATTGTATTTTCTTTTACTGATTATGGTACAATAATTGGAAAAATATAAACATTACAATTTCACAGAATGCAGCACATAGTGGAATTTTTTAATATAAGCTGCGGCAAAAATTAGAATGAATAGAAGTAGGACCTTTAAATTTCGTACACATCCCTTATATCGTCAAATTAGATCAAAAACAATTTTTTGTTTAAATTAAATGAAAAAAGGTCATAAATTTCTTATTTTAATATATATGTGAATAAAAAGTGATTTAATTTGAGTCTACAATTATTTTTTGTTAGCATTTATTAACTTTAATGCATCCACAGCTAAAATTAACCACGATATTGGCAAAATATTTTAGAATATGCTTAATTCAACAAGCAACAAGAGGAGATGTAAGCCCACACGGTTTGCAGTGGTTCTAAGTGCATCAATTCATTCAAAAAATTTGAGGAAATTAATTGAAAAAAAAGCTTATTTTTGGGACGCACTGGCCTTACTGATTACATCTTATATTTCAGTATTTATTTGTCGTAGAACTGTGAACTTAGGGCTATATAGTTACTCATTTACAAAAGGTTTCCGATGACCAAAGTGGATGCTTCTTTAACCATTAACTCAACATTTCTAGCCACGACAACTGATTATTTTCTGCCACTTCAATCCTATGCAAAATTCTTTTAAGTATACTCTAATTTATGGGGAGGTGATGTAATTGAACTACGAGAAGATAATTTCCCGCTAGTCTGTTGGAAACCAGACAAGATACCATCAAAGATGAAAATTAAAATACCGATTATAAATCTATTTCTATTACCAAAGGGGTTTAAACTTGGCGGATGTTGATTAACTTTTATATTCATTTGACTAACTTTGTTTTTATTAATTATTCTCTTTAAGAAAAGTTTTCTCTTAATGTAAAAATGCTAATGCTAGCAACATCGATAATTATATATATATATTTGTTCCTTTAACTCCTATAAGGAGCATAGAGCCGTAACAAGGTTCTTCCAGTATATGCGATGTTTCACTTCGCTCCAGCGTAGATGTAAATGGGGAGTTTGCCGCTTCCAAGTGTGTGATGGTCGACCTCTTCGCCGACTGCCTTGGGGGTTCCAGTCGATGGCTTGTTTTGCGATATCTGTCGGCTGTTTCCGCAGTGTATGGCCAATCCAACTCCATTTGCGTTTTCGGATTTCATTCATGATCGGTTGTTGGTGTGTTTCTGACCAAAGTTGAACATTTGATATTCTTCAAGGCCAATATATATGGGTGATCTTTCTTAGGCATTTATTTACAAACACTTGTATGGGTTGTACATCGCGTGGTGCTGCATTCCACGTCTCGCACGCGTACATTAGAGTGGATTTCAAGTTTGTATTGAATATTTTTAGTTTCGTTCGTCTTGACAAGTATGACGACTTCCATACCGGATTTAGTGGACCGAATTATTGTTGTGCTTTGTTGATGCGGCTGGAGATGTCTGCTTTGGAACCGCCACTTTTGTCCAATATGCTTCCCAGAAAGACAGATATCATCAGCATAGTCGAGGTCCTCCAACTTGCCTTGGAGACCCAGGTAATTCCGCTTCTATGACATGTTGCCTTAGTCATTACCACATCGAGGACACAATTGAAAAGCAGCAATCCATGATTATGCATCGCCCTAAAGAATGCTGACTTCAGTATCAACTGAAGCCCTCCTCTAATGAGGGGCACACGAGTTACATACCAATCGCCTCACCAAACATACTTTACTTTATTTAGTAGTAAACTACATACATAAGTTATACATAGTGTGTAACGAGACTCCAAAGTATTCGACATAAAATCTGATGCTTTTGTTTACCGTTCTCACACTAAGTTTATCTAAACATTAATTGCATTATCAGCATAAAGCTGTTTTGCAGTGAGTGTTTTCATGAACGAAAAATATTCATAAGTTAGTCTTAAGATTCAAGTTATTAATAAAGCATTAAAAATCTAAATTTTTGCCCGCTTTATTCTTAGTTGTGTTCCTCTTAAGAGAAACACATAATTGGCGCAGTCAACGAAAAAACCTATGTACATCCCATAGTGGTATTTGTTTTTAAATTAAATCTAAATTATTTAACAAAATAAATATAAAAAAATATAAACAATCACACATTAAGTGTACATTAAGTGTGAATCTAAAACTAAACCACCAAAAATAAACCAGAGATTAAAAAGAAACACATGTCAAACAGAAATAAAGTATTTGACAACAACAGAAACATGACAGAAAATAATGAGCAGAGCCAATTCGAAGTCGTAATAACGAGACAGGAAGAAATAATAAGACAACTTACTCAGCAAATCGAACAACTGCAACTGCAACTACAATCCCAACAGATCCATCAATCTCAACAAGCCCAGCAACTACAACAACAAAATCAACAACATCATGGTATGAATCAATTTTTAATGCAGCCAAAGGATATAATTGAACAGTTTCGGAGAATAAAACCTCTTGATGAACGGCACAGCCCAGTTGCCTTTGTGAAATCTGTCGACTCGACACTTAATTTATGTGGCCAGAACGAGGAGCTAAAAAATTTTGCACTCGAAATTATAATCAATGAAAAGATTATAGGAGATGTGGCGAATCGACTTGGTGACCTCGGCAACTTATCCTGGAACGATATAAAGGAGAGGATATTCCGGCTGTTGAAACCACGGAAAACATATGCCGAAGTATTTAATTACTGCAGATACGTTAAAGTAAGAAATCTAGAAGAATTATTTTCAATTTTTGAGTCAAGTAAATGTGAATTATGTCAAATATATGCATTTGACCCTTTAAAACCTGCCCTTTATAAATCTGAAAATGTGGACAGGGATTTAGTGGACATAATGATAGAAAAAATAGATGGAACTGTCAGGGCACATATAAACGATAATGAGACATTACAAGATATCATAATGAAATATACAAAACTAAAACTACTTACGGACAAAAGAACGATTGACTATAGACACAGAAGTAAGGACGATAGGGAACCTAGTAGATCCTACACTACAAATAACAAAGGTTATAATACTAATAACTATAAAGGAAAAAACAGTGATAATAAAACCGGAAACCGTGAGAAGGATAATACTAGTACCGACATGAATAGTTATAACTACAAGAACAAGACAAAGGAAGGAGGGTCGAATCGGACTCGATCTTCCCATATGAGTGTTGATCAAAGTCTAGGACATGTTTCGACAAATATGATGGACATAAGTAATGTGGAAGAGGAAGAGAAGGAAAATCAGGTAAATTTTTTAACAGTGCCTCAAGACACAGATTGCCCATAGTAACGATTACAATAGGTAGACAGAGACTTAAATGTCTCGTTGATACTGGTTCAACAACCAGTATTATTAAAAAGAATGTACTGATTGAAAATTATAAGGAACAGAGATTAAAACAACCTCTCAGGTATCGGATTTTAAATGGAATAAATGAAGTACTTTATCAAATAGTTACTCCTTTCCCGAAGGAATTTAATTGTACAGGTACTTTAAGTTGGAAAGTCATCGATTTTCAGAATGAAAAGTACGATGCCATAATGGGACAAAACTTTTTAATTCCTTTTAAAGCAATAATAAACAGTATACATGATTACATAGAAATTTTGGGTAGTAGGATATTCTTTGAGGAAAGCCACTATCCCTTTCACACAGAGAAAATATGCTCTCTAGAACCAGTTGCAAGGAATTCATTTTATCAAAATTTCGATCTTACCTATCTAAACAAAGAGGAAAAAGCACTAATTACGGATCTTCTCACAGAATTTAAGGATTTATTTTACGTTGATGGTGACAACCTTTCCGCTACAGATGATATACAGCATGAGATAACAACTACTATCGACAAACCGATATATTCTAAAATATATCGTTACCCTAAAGTTCATGAAAGTGAAATCCTTAGACAGGTTAATGATATGTTGGAACAAAATATTATTAGAGAAAGCAACTCCGCATACAATAGCCCTCTGTGGATTGTTCCCAAGAGAGCTAAAAATTCAGGGGAGAAGAAATGGCGAATAGTAATTGACTATAGAAAACTGAATGAGTATACTGTCGAAGACAAATTTCCTATACCTAACTTAAATGGTATTCTAGATAAGCTAGGGAAATCTCAATATTTTACAACCATTGACCTAGCGAAGGGGTTTCACCAAATTTTGGTTAAGGAGGAGGATAGAAAGAAAACAGCGTTTTCGACTCCTTTCGGTCACTATGAGTTTGTCAGAATGCCTTTTGGGCTTAAAAACGCCCCGTCAACTTTTCAAAGACTAATGAATTCTGTTTTGAGAAGTTACATCAATAAAACTTGTGTGGTATACATGGACGATATTCTGATATTTAGTTCGTCCTTATCGGAACATATTTTAAGTGTTGGTAATATATTTAGAACTTTGAGAAAGGCTAAGTTGAAAATACAGATTAATAAATGCGATTTTCTCCGAAAGGAAACTCAGTTTCTGGGCCATGTACTTACCACAAAAGGTGTTAAACCGGACCCTAGCAAAATATCGGTAATTCAAAATCTCAAGCTTCCTCGGACACAGAAACAAATTAGGTCATTCTTGGGAATGACCGGTTTTTATAGGAAATTTGTTAGTAATTATGCGAAGATAGCGTACCCAATGACAAACTTCTTAAAGAAAGATGTTCGCCCTAATGTGAATGACCCAAGTTATATAATTGCTTTTGAGAAGCTTAAGGAACTCGTCACGAGTTCACCTATCCTGAGATATCCAAATTTTTCCAAGCGTTTCAAAATTGTCACCGATGCAAGCAACAATGCTATTGGAGCTGTCTTAACTCAAGATGGTCACCCAGTAGCATATGCTTCAAGAACGCTTAATAAGCACGAGACAAACTATGCAACAATTGAAAAGGAATTGTTGGCAATAGTTTGGGGTGTTAAATATTTTCGGCCTTATATCTATGGAAGGGAATTCGATCTGGAAAGCGACCACCAGCCACTTAAGTGGCTAATGAGCAAATATTCTGGTAGAGATATAAGCCCAAGGCTTCAGAGGTATCTAATTGATTTAGGGGAATATCAATTTAAAATTGAATATATTAAAGGGAAATGTAATTATATTGCAGACTTCCTCAGTAGAATTGATGCTGACAGGAATGAGATAAATATAGTAAATTTGTTTGAAGAGGAGTTTGTTGATAACGCTAATGCCAGTAGTGACGAAGGCTCTTTAGATGTTCAAACAATACACTCCCAAGAAGAGGATCTAAATGAAAATATCCCTATACTATTAGATACAGTAGTTAATCGCTTTAAAATTCAGATTATTGTAAAAGAAAATAAGGAAGTAGACAAGAATGTAATTTTTGGCAATAAAAGAATTTTTATCGACCAATGCGATATAGATGAAGGAAATGTGTCCGAAATTGTCAGGAGAGAAATTCTAAAAGGAAGAGTTGGGATATATTCGGAAATAAACGATCGTGAATATTATAAAGTTCAACAAGTTTTAATTAACGAATTCTCTGGCACCGGGGCCATTAAATTTCTCAAATGTACTCACTTTGCTGAAGACATTGAGGATGACAATGAACTGAATAAACAAATATCATTATTCCATAAGTATGAGAGTGGCCATTCGGGGATTACCGCTACTTACGAGAAACTCAAATACAAGATCTACAACCCTGGTTTGAAAATGTCTATACATAAAATTATTAATAATTGCCATATTTGTTCATCTTCAAAATATGACAGGAATCCCATAAAGAATAAATTTTTGCGTACGGAGACGCCTTCAAGTGTCAATGAAATAGTACATATAGACACATATGTAAATAGTAAACGGTCATTCATAATATTTGTAGATAAATTCTCTAAACATGCCGTCTGTTTTCACTTGCCAGACCGTAACAGTACAACATTAGTTCAGAAAATAAGGGAATTTTTAGCAATAAAAGGGCAAATTGGGAAGTTTATTTTTGACAATGAGTTCAACTCTAGAAATGTAAAAGAATTTTTGACAGAAGAGAAAATTGAATTCCATTTCACGAAACCCAACAGTCACACAGGAAATTCCGATTCGGAACGTTTAAATAATACTCTTACGGAAAGAATTAGAGCATTAAATCTTGAAGAAATTTTGCCAATAAAAACTCAAATGATAAGGGCTATTAATTTTTATAATAATAGCTACCACAGTGTCATTAAATGTTCTCCTTTCGATGTAGTAAACAATAAAGTAGATTTTGAATTAGTAAGAATAAGAATAGAGGAATATAAAGAGAAATTAGATAAAACTAGAAACAAAGATAGGGAAGATTACATTGAGGAAAGGGAGGAAGGCTACATAAAGAATTACACCAGCGTTAGACACAAAGAACAACCTAAATTTAGAAAACAGAATCTTCAAAATGTTCACAACTCAAATATTAAAAGACCATTTAAATTTACAGATCTTCCAAATGGTACTACTGATAGCGATATTGACCCAACCGATACGGGCAACACTCCAGATCAGCCAGATAACTGAGGATAATGGATATGTAGAAGTCAAAATAAGAGAGGTGGAGGTAGTCAATACGACAAATACTCTCTTACATGTTATAAATATTGGAGAGGTTAGAAATTCACAAGAGATTGTAGAATTCGGAATAGATTTCTACAAACTGAAGATGTTAAAAGTAGGGATCATGACTATTGGCGGCGATTCGCTAATAATTGCTTTACAGATACCCGACAATTTCATTAGAACAGATTTAAAACTTATTCTTCCAATTCCAAATGCAAATAATATAGAAATAGACTCTGACGAGGAATATGTAGTCGATATAAATAAAAAATCCTTAAAATATCAAGATAATGTTTCCCTAAAGAATTTAAAGGCAAGCAAACATTTCATTTTTCAAAGCAATTGTAAGTTTGTTTTCAGTAACATTACAGAAATCATAAGTATCGAAGAAGAAATAATAATTGTAAAAAACGCTCATTCGGAAAATTTAGAACAAAATTGTGATGATAGGAAATTGAAATTAACAGGCAATTTTTTTATTGTATTCAACAATTGCTATATATCTATTAAAAGCGAACTATTTTCAAATAAAAAAATTGTACTTAAAGATAAATATTTTTACCCAAATAGTAAGCAACTTGACTATTCGAATAAAAGCGTAAAGTTCAGCAATGTTGACCTTGATATTGTGGATAACATAAAAGAAATAAAAGAACTAAAATTCCACAAAAATATGTCTTATGGTATAAATTTTACTTTTGGAGCTATTGTTATTGTACTATGTATTATGTTTTACTTTTTAAGAAAAAGGAATAATGTTAATATAAATATGAAGAACTATCCACTTGAAAAAAGAGAGGACACTGCTGCCACTCAAGTTAACTTAAGTGAAATAACCCAAAAATATTTAAAATAAGAAAATATAATTAAAATTAATGTATGTACTGTATCAATACTACCGAAATCCAGGAGTATTTCTGTCAAGGGGTGGAGGAGTTACATACCAATCGCCTCACCAAACATACTTTACTTTATTTAGTAGTAAACTACATACATAAGTTATACATAGTGTGTAACGAGACTCCAAAGTATTCGACATAAAATCTGATGCTTTTTTTTACCGTTCTCACACTAAGTTTATCTAAACATTAATTGCATTATCAGCATAAAGCTGTTTTGCAGTGAGTGTTTTCATGAACGAAAAATATTCATAAGTTAGTCTTAAGATTCAAGTTATTAATAAAGCATTAAAAATCTAAATTTTTGCCCGCTTTATTCTTAGTTATGTTCCTCTTAAGAGAAACACATAATTCACGCGAACTCTTTAAGATTATGTACATGGAATGCAAATGCGGAAACTCACAAAAAACCTCATAAATCAATTGGAGGATAATAAAACTGATATAAAGCGAAAAAATTGCGCATATGTACTAAAATTTGCTGCTAACGAATTACTGAAACAGCACAGAGGAGGGCAAAGATATAATGGTTGGTTTAACGGCAAATAAAAAATATAATATAAAGATAAAGGGAGCAGGAATAATGCATTAATGGTCTACCGTGTCAAGAGAAGAGAAAAATATCCATAAGATGAAGAAAAAATCCTACGAGGAGAACATAATAAAAAGTTTGGAAACACGCCGATTGAGAAATGATTTCCACGGCAAAAGTATTAAAAGAGAAGAACAAATTAGACAAAATGGTCTACAAAAATTGGAAAAACAATTTAAATGTGGTAAAAAATAAAAAAATCGATAATTTAGTTATCGAAATTGAAATTTTTTTAACAATACATGTAGTTAATTAAAAAAGGCGAAAAAAATCTCGATAACATTCGAATTATCCAAAAATATAGAAAAACCTGACTCGTAAAAGAGACAGAAAAAGTAATGCAAAACTGTTCGATAACTGGTACATTTATCGAGATATTGTAATGGGAAGAAATTTTTAATTATTAGCCCAAATAACATTTCGCCATGGTGGCATTTTATATTGTGACTGAAATCGGAAAATAGACTCGTCATTTTCAATCCAAATTTGTTTTATTACTGTTGTTGTATTACTGATAACTGCTAATTATTTAGAGAAGCAAAATTATTCTCCTATTAATGGTAGTTTCATTTGTATCGTCAACATTGGTTGATTTGTATTTTTATGAAAGTAATTAGTGTAACAGCTTAGTAGCAGTTTCCCTCCCAATATAACCATTGAGAGACATATCTATATGTAAGTTCGGTTAAAGTATATGTAAGTTGTACAAACTGCATGTAACTTATACATTTGTTCTCCAGTAGGTGTATCTTTCCATTTTTTTTTACCTACCATAACTTTTGTCCACATTATGCAATTGTGTAAACTTATATGCTACTTTTATTAAGAATCGCTGTTAAAAATTGTTCCCGAAAATTTAAATATAAAACGCATATCAAATAATATACATATAAATTAAACAGTCTTAACCGTAAATACACTAAGAGGTTTTTAAGTAGACAACTGTAAGATTTTGTACAATTTAAGTATCTAAGGACAACACATACAAATGTTATGTCTACATCAGTAAACACAATTTTCTTGTGTTCGAAAAAAAGCTATCATTGTATGTAGACATAGCTTGCAATTTTATACCCGAAACATACTCGCACATGGATTTTATTTTCGAAGGAAGTATATACTAAAGTGTGAGGGAAATGCATAATATAACAAAATATTCATTTTATATTGTGTTATTTGGTTTATTGCACAAGATAGAAGGATTCATATCTGGTAAGTTTAATAGAATACGCACTGAATTTAGCATCAACAAGTAGGACGTACCACCTTGAACTTTTTCATTCATACACAATATTATATAAATTATAAATTCTGTGTTAATGCTACACTCTCATGTCATGTGTCATTGTAGTGCTGCTAAAGTTCACTACCTCTATGGCTCCAATTATACCTAAATTCATTATGTAATTTGAAGATCGTTGAGGAATTTCGAGTAGATCTCGAGATGCAACCTCTTTTCTTTTCTCTATCAAATATTTCAAATGTTTTCTACATATGCGTGCAAATGAATAAATATTTGAAATATTTGCAATCTTTCATTTAACAGTTTAGGTTCTCATAATTTAACGAAATGTATTAGTTTCAAATTAATGTGTGACTCCGCATTAAGGCAAAATTACATTGTTATTGATTTCCAATACTTTTGATTTTTATAGTAATGCCATAATTTAGCAATATCTAGGTTTACATGATATATTATCACATGGTAGAAATAATGCCACCATTTTCTGAAAATTAGTCATGGAAATCAGAAAAAGTCTTGTGTGCGTTATGGATTAAAACTAAGTGACCACATTATTGATGTCTCATTTAAATTAGGACTATTAATTTAAAGTACTTATTAGCTACATACGATTGAGTTTATTTTAAGCATCTGGAACTTGGACGTAAGTTTGTGGATTATTTCATGTTATATAGTCAGTTAGATCTACGAAGTCAACATACATATAAAACGTACTTATGAAAAACATAAATAAGCATAATAACGCAAAATGTAAACACAGTTTTCGAGAGCATGAATAATACCCGTTTGAATTTATAACAATATAACTTTGTTATATTGCGAAACATTAAAATACTGTTAAGTTCAATGCCACAGCTTATTACGTGCACGACACTTTACTTTATTAAATTTAACAAATACTTGACTTATTATTTATTTTTAAAGCTGGTGCCGGTCTAATCAGAGTTACAAGCCGACCCATAATTATCGTCGGCGGCGGCGCTGTTCAAAATGGGTCGGCGGCTTTCGGCTGATTTGCCGGCTCGTTCTGTCATTCGATCACCCCTGTTTATTTGACAATTTTGGGAAAATGGAAGGGATAATTTATATTGGTTTGTAACACCTTTTCTTTTATTTTTGGCAAGTAGTTCAATATTCGTTAATATTAGCCATTGTTCCCATAATTTAATATTTGATTTTATTTATTTCAACTTGTAATTCAAAGTCATCGGGCCAATTTAAAACAAATTACAAAATACATATATAATACTTTTTTAACATGGCTAAAAAAAAACTCAATTATTATTATTATTATTATTATCCCATACAATTATTTTTTGGGACTGGGAACCCATTCCTAAAATTTATAATATGGATGAATTTCATACATATTTTTGCAATTACAGCTTTTCTTGTGAGGCTAATTTGACCTGATATCTTGAATATAATAATCTTTCCAAAGAATGATAATACTCTACCTACTTTGACACACTAAAGAAGCACAATGGAAAAGCTGTTGTTTATTAAGACTGATTTTCTTTAAGCCGGGATAAGAAGCTGCGACAACAGACAACACTGGACAATATTTTTAACATAAAATATTTTTGTCAACATTTGATTTTATACACACATTGGTATTGTTGTTGGCGATAATTTTAAAAAAGAAATTTTTATTTTGAGTTAAATTTTAACTTTTTATTTGGGTTTTTCTTATCACAGCTTGGCTATACAGTCGTAAAGAAAAATTTATAGGAACACATGGCCACGCGTACTGGAATTGACTTATATAAATGCGACTATCAAATCAAAATATAACACTGTGCAACATTTTTGAAGTCATTTCAAAATAACCATATACGGACACCGCTACATGATAAAAGACCAAAAAAAAAAGACCCGTGTTTTTTTTCCCCCCCCAAAGTCATGCACTTTTTTTTATGGGCCCCCAGAGATTTGAGGCCTCGGTGTAATTTTTGGAAAAAAGAGATCATATTCTCAGGCTCATATCTTGCAAACCGTTCGGAATTTTGATTTACTCTCTGAGGCAAAGTTCTAGCTCTTGTCATAAAGAACAATAATTGTGAACATATAAAATCAAAAAACCTTCATCTTCAAGGTCAAAATCGCAAAAAACTTAAAAAAATTCGATTTTTTTAACTTTTTTCCCCTGTTCAGGTCCATAGGTAGCAAACCGCTGAAAATTCAGGGAAACAATCAACTACAAAAATGTACCTAAGATCTCAATAAACAACTTTCTAGAACATATGAACTTCCTAGGAATTATTCTTAACACCGTTTAGGTAGCGCTTAGGTAGCCGCAAAATTGAAAAATTTCCCAAAAATTTCACTGTGCAACATTTTTGAAGTCATTTCAAAATAACCATATACGGACACCGCTACCATGATAAAAGACCAAAAAAAAAGACCCGTGTTTTTTTTTTCCCCAAAGTCATGCACTTTTTTTTATGGGCCCCCAGAGATTTGAGGCCTCGGTGTAATTTTTGGAAAAAAGTGATCATATTCTCAGGCTCATATCTTGCAAACCGTTCTAGCTCTTGTCATAAAGAACAAAAATTGTGAACATATAAAATCAAAAAAACTTCATCTTCAAGGTCAAAATCGCAAAAAACTTAAAAAAATTCGATTTTTTTTAACCTTTTTTCCCCTGTTCAGGTCCATAGGTAGCAAACCGTTGAAAATTCAGGGAAACAATCAACTACAATTTTTGTTCTTTATGACAAGAGCTAGAACTTTGCCTCAGAGAGTAAATCAAAATTCCGAACGGTTTGCAAGATATGAGCCTGAGAATATGATCACTTTTTTCCAAAAATTACACCGAGGCCTCAAATCTCTGGGGGCCCATAAAAAAAAAGTGCATGACTTTGGGGAAAAAAAAAAACACGGGTCTTTTTTTTTTGGTCTTTTATCATGTAGCGGTGTCCGTATATGGTTATTTTTTTTCGTGTTGCACTGTGTAATCATTCAACCTTCTATAGACGTCATCATATAGTGGGATGGATACCAAATTCAATGAAAGATCAATATATTTCACAGTAGTAGGTTGTCTAAGTCGACAGTTATATTTTCTTTTGTAATTTTAAGTGGGTTGTTTATTTTGGTAGTAAGATTTGACTGAGTTAGAACTCCGTCAAATCTCGGCGGCGTGGTTGAAGTCGATATGAGTCCATGAAATCGGCGGCTTGGTTGGCAGAAACATGCGGCTTGTCGGCTTGTATCTCTGGGTCTAATTGCTTCATCACTATACTTTGGCTCCGATTCCACTAACTTTTAAGTGTTTCCTGGAACAAATTTCTGCAAATAATATAACGGAACGCTTTTGGGGTCTTTGTGCATGTTAAATGGCGTTTCTGTGAGTCGTTCTCCGCTACTATCTAAAATTTTTCATATCTGTCAACAGTGCCGGTTATATCATAACATGTCGCAAGTCTCAAATAAGTCACGACTGGATATACGTGACACTACTTTTATTCGTTCAAAAAGAGATCACGTTGTCTCATTTTCATAAAGTTTTACTTCAAGATATCGCAAGCTAAGTTTTGGACTCCGGTTGTAATCATGTGTGCCCTAACTTTAAACTACAGACAGAAAATTAGGTTTCAATATTATATACACTAAAAGGAATGTGTTAGCAAAAATGCAAACAAAATGCTTGGAAATTGGAGTTGCATTATTTATCAGATTTTTTTGCTATTACGGCAGAAAATTGTATCTCTTCAATAAAGTATTCCAATATTATTTTTGATCTGTTTTAAGTAGTATAGAAGAACCGACTTTGGATGAATAAAACTTTATAATGTATATTTTTACATCAATTTCAATTGTTTTCTTAAAGTTTTTAATTTTTATTGTACATTTTTGTCATTATATTTCCCACCTCCGCCACTTTCATTCTATACACGTAGACAGGTTTATACCCTCCACTAGGGTATTATGTCTTTGTGTATTAGTTTGTAACATCCAAAAGGAGCAGAGATATGCCCATTGTTAAGTATACCGATCGACTTAAAATCACTTTTTGAATCGATATAGCAATGTCCGTCCATCTATTTTTATAATAAAAGCACAGATCGCAATTATTGTCTGATCCTAACAAAAATGTACAAAATTGAGTTTTGTGGGCCAAGGACGAACCCTATTTAATTTAAAGCAAATCGGTTCAGATTAAGATATAGACCCCATACAAATGTCGCTCCCGATTTGATCTCCTCTCTAGAAATATCATAGTTTACCCGATTTACTTCAAACTTGACACAGTACCTTATAATTTAACTATACATTTGTGATGAATGTGTGTTATTTAGTTCAGATTTAGATATAGCTCCCATACAAATTTCGTTAATTATTTTATATTTAATAATTTTCGACACGGATACAATTTGTTTTATATAATATAAACATATTGAAATTTACTAGCTTAGGACACAAGAACAGCTAACCCAAACTAGGTATACGAATATTATAGCGGATTTCTGTTTTAAACTTTTCTGACGCATGGATAAGTTTTCAAAGAGATGCATAATTTGCTTTTTCTTATGATTGCATTAAATTAAAAAGGTAATTTATAAAAATATATAATAAAACCTGATATTTTAACTAATATTACAATCGGGAACGATGTTTGTATGGGTTCTATATCATGAACCGATGTGACCCACTTTCACAATGTATGTTTGCAGCTAACATATAACGTTTTCTGCTAAATTAGATCACAATCTTTAATACTTTCCGAGAATAAAGTTAAATCGAGAAAAGATGTGGTCCACTGTATATTGTAAAATTTTTAGAACATCGGTTAAATTATATGTTTCACCATAATGTTTCCAGTTGAATATAAATTTCTATGTCAAACATCAAACATTTACATGCTAAACATTATATGCATGTGACAGGGAAGAAAATCTCAGAAGTGGGTCGTCAAAGGTTGCAAATACTTTTTTCCGATTTGGCATACAAGTTAGTCTTCTTGAACTTCGTACTTTGGCCATCGATCTTGAGGAAATTTGAGCCATGGTGGTCCATGCCACCATAACTGATGTAACTTTAAGTCGTTTGGTGAACAGCCTCGACTGGCAATGTCTGCGGGATTGCTTTCAGAGTCAACATGTCGCCACCGCTCATTTCCAATACCTTCCAGAATATCAGATACTCGATTTCCGACAAAAGTGATCCAGGCACAAGGTGGTTTTTTCGGCCATGCCAACAAAATTGTTGAATCGGTCCAGTATTGTGTCGAAAAGTTTGAGATTCGAAGCTTTGGAATTATTGCTGAATCTAATTTTGATAAAAGGGCAGCTCCACATAACTCTAATCAGTGTTGCGAAATTTTCTTAATGGGAGCCACACGTGTCTTGGCTGCCAGTAGAAAAGTGTCTGTGCTATTATCAGAATGTTGTACCCGTATATATATATGTGGCAGTGTATGCGCTTTCCGATACGTCACAAAATCCGTGGATTTCGATGGAACTAGAGGATCTGAATTGAACCCACCTAGGAATCTCAACAGTATCAATTGATGGACAAGTTTTAATGAAATTCTGCCAGTTTATGTTAGTTATGGGGTTCAAAATATCGTCCCAATTAATTTGATCCATCCAGACTTGTTGTATTTTCCGCTTAGCTATCACAATTATTGGTGCCAACCATTCACAAGGGTCGACAAATTTGACAATTGTTTAAAGGACTGATCTCTTCGTGTGTGCTATATTTTCCTCAATAGGCGGTGAAGTGAATGTAAAGGAGTCACTTGATATGTTTCATCTGATAACTAGGGTTTTCGTTGATGTTCCCTCAGATATGTCTAACCAATTAACAGGAAGAAGTGAGTCTGGAGGTTAATATTGAATTACAAGTGGGTCATTTGATGTCCACTTCCGTAACTCGAAACCGGCTGAATCCAAGGCCGATACCAATTCTTTCCTTGACGTAATGGCTTCTTTTATTGTGTGACCTACCGTTAAGACATCGTCAACATACAAGTTCTGTTGAATTGCGGCTAGGGGGTGTATCTCTTTCACGTCTTCGGCAAGTTGAAGAAGTGTCCGAATGTCAAGGAATGGTGCGCAATTAACTCCAAAAGTTACAGTCAAGAGTTCAAAGTCTTCTACAGGATCATTTGGAGATTTTCGAAACAGAATTCTTTGGTATTTGGTCTGCCTAGGGTCCAATGCGTTGAATACGACTCTACGTTCTGTCGTTACCCTATCTGGCTTAATGACGGCATTATGTGGCAATAGTGTGGTGTATTATCAACCTCCTGTGCTGTGATCCTACTCATATGACCCAATTCCAAGTATTCTAAAATGGGCTGATCATACTGCTGCTTGATGTCCGGCGTTTTTAGTAACTTTTTCTCCATTTGATTAAACTGCGAAATAGTAATGTTCCTGGAAGCTCCCAATTCTTCGCAAGTTTTGAACGACAGAGTCACAATGTACCTTCTTGATTTGTGTCGACGAGTTGTAGATTTAAAATCCAGTTCACAAAATGTATCCTCTTCTGACCGCAAAATCTTTTTTGTGGTCTCCTCCACCTCCCAAAAACGTGTGAGCTTTTTTCCAATCGAGACGGTGTTACAAAGTGAAATGCGGTTTTCGACTTGAGTCTCCTGAGTAATGGGTCCACCGATAATCGATCCAAATACGGTTTTTTGAGCTAATAGTGACCCGATAGACTTCATAGGAACTCCAATTGCGAAAATTAGGGGTCCTATATCCATTCCAATCAGAAGATCAATAGGTCGGCTTGCGTAAAAACGAGGGTCAAGTTTGGAAGCATCAATAATTTGAGTTTTTTCCAGTCTTCTAGGTGGTAAATTAGAAGTTAAGGTCTTTAAGACCGGTGCCCAAACTTCTAATTTAAATCTAGGGTCTGTTCGTGAGTAAAGGTTGAAAAGACAAGCTTTTGTAGAGGTTTCTGACACGGTCTGTGACATGTGATCGGTCACATGAACTAAGTTGCGCCGCGTAGGAAGTCTTAAACAATTCTTAAGTTTTTCCGAAATGAAAGTAGATTGAGATCCCAGGTCAATTATTGCACTGACATCGTATTTCTGCCCTCGAGACTAGACTTGAAATATGGCAGTGAACAGCAAAGTTTCTCTACTTTATAGTAGACAAGGGGGTTTGCACTCTTGAAGAGTCAAAGTTGTGAGGCTAGGAGGTTCTAGGTTTGATGTGGACTGTATTAACGTTGTAAGATCTGCAGCACTAGTACTAGGTCGTGCATTATCTTTTTCTAAAGTTTGACTGTCCATGGTGTGATGCTTTAGTTGACACTCTTGACCCTAGGCTTCTACAATCCTTGATGCCATGGTTTGAGGAGAGACAGTTGTAGGATAATTGTGAAGTCTTTACAATGTGAATTCTGTCATTTATACTCTTTTTAAGGAATTTTGGAAATCTCGGATAAAATGATTTTCCTTGCAGAGTTGTCAGCTCTGATCATTCTTGTTAAGCGAATTAGTTGAATTATTGCTGAGTGTGTGCTTTGTTCCCGTGCTTGTTGAGTTTTGTGAAATATTTATTTGAAACGAATTAAAACTTTTTTATTATGATCAGATCCAGGCTGACTATTTTTAGATACGCTAGGTTTTATATTTCCAACTGACTCCAGGGTCTTGAATTTTTGTGTCGAAAACTTAACATATTCTGCCCAAGTTGGAAGTGTCATACAATCTTTGGTGCAGTGGCCCAATCAGTCGCCAAGAGCAGGAAGCACAATGCTATTTGCGACCGATTTATTACGGTTATGCGGTTATGGACAACAACGGGTTGGGAGATGTGCGGAATAATAACGGAGAACACTTAGTGGATTTATGTGACCGAAATCGGTTTTTTATTGGTGGAACAAAATTTCCTCATCGTAATATTCATAAATATAATTGACAATCCCCGGATGGTATGACACGTAACCAAATTGACCATATTGCGATTAGCAAACCCTTTTTAGGGTCACTAACGGACGTCAAAACTAGACGTGGCGCAGACATTGATAGTGATCACCAACTTCTCGTTGCTGCATTCCATCTCCGCGCTGCAGCCACACAGTGTTACCGAATACAACCAGACCCTACGTTAATAATTATCGACAAATACCATAATGAATGGTCCGATATATTGAACGCGTGCAAAACTTCCGCAAATGCAGTTCTTGGTGTGCTAACAGTGAAAATCAAACCTTTGGTTGGTGCAAAATCTTCGAACGCAATTCAAAATCGGAAACACTTGCACAATAAACTTTTACGCCCCAAAACCCCGGAGAAGAATCGCAAGCAAGGTGTAATTATAGTTTTTGCCGTAAAGTGTCGCGCATGGTTCATGCTGGTCGGGAACGTTATTACAATAGCATAGCAGAACAGGCTTCTAATACGAGCAATCTACGAGGAGTATACGCGGCCATAAAACAATTGAGTGGTAATAAAATAAGAGGTATTGTAACCATTAAATCAAAGGATGACTCTGACCTTACAACCATTGACGAACAACTCCAAATATACCTTGAGGAACTTTTCAAACCGACCGAAACCGAACTTTTCAAACTCGGTTCAGATACTATAGCCGAACATATTACTCCACTTATTCGAGTGCATGGATAGACAACAAAATTCCAAACGAGTGAAAGGATGGAGTCGTGGTTCAAATTCCCAAAAAGGGTGACCTAACACAATGCACTAATTGGAGAGTCATAACCCTTATAAACGTTATCAACAAGATTATGGCACACTTAATTTTGCAGCGTATAAGACAGGTGGCGGAACAAATATATCAGATCGAATTAACACAGCAAGGACAGCTTTCCTAAATCTTCACAAAGTATGTTTCAGATACTATTACCGAACATATTACTCCACTTATTCGACTTGCATGGATAGACAACAAAATTCCAAACGAGTGGAAGGATGGAGTCATAGTGACAATTCCTAAAAGGTGACCTAACTGGAGAGGCATAATCCTAATAAACGTTATCGGCACACTTATTTTTGCAGCGTAAAAGACCGGTGGTGGAACAAATATATCAAATCGAATGAACAAAGCAAGGACAGTGTTTAGTGTAGAACCTAGTTTTTCTGGCCTTTTGAAATTAGTTAGTTTGGGGTTTTGCTTTTAGATTTTAACTAAGTACTTCACTGGGTTTTATTATAATTAGTTTAGTTTAACATAAGTATTGTACAAAACTTATGTTATTGTACAAACTTATGTTTTTGTACAAACTTATGTTTGTGTTTAAATTATATTCAATTAGTAAGGAATTTAAGGTAGTTAGACAATTTAGTTTTTAGGTAGCCAAATTTAGATTAGACATGTAGTTTTAATTAACAAATTCCTAATTGTAGTTCAATAACTTTTTATTACTACTTCATTTTTGGGCATATTTCGCAAATTTTTGCTTTAAATAATTACCAAAATGTTAGGGCCACCTTAATGTACTTACGAAGGTATAAATGTTTGTTTATCTTTATATTTTTGTACATATGATTTGTTTCATGATGCACAAAGAAAAAAGGAACAAGTGCGTATGTGTGTGTGTGTACGTATGTACATGTATGTACATATGGGTACATACATGACTTTCAGCTACACTACAGTGGTTAAAAAGAGTTTAGCGCAATGCTAAACATTCCGCCGCGCCGTGACGATGTGAACAAAGTGTCTTTACAAATTAGAGTTATTAAGTAAATAAATTCTTGACTGGTCCCGAGAATACGAATCCCAAGACAGTTTGATGCGCATGGACATCACCAACACCGCCAAACAAGGAGCCCTCCTTGCGTATGGCTGAGTAGACATCAGCGCCGAGCTCGAGACCCTCTCGGGTCGTCGTCTGCCATGGTGTCAGCTGCGAAATCGCGGGTCGGGTCATCTATGATAGGGTCTGAGTAGGATCGTCTGGGTAAATCATTCGTGATCAAGGCGTTTACTTTCAGCACCCAGGTGCTTCGGGTGTGCCTTGGCCTCATAGTGAAGGAGGTAAACCGCCTACCTTGAT